>ML832372.1:0-85535 GCA_009831015.1 Picea engelmannii | reverse complement strand
AATAATAAATAATAAATAAAACTAATAAAAAGAATTATGTCGACTCCATTAATTATACCCACACACACACAAACTTTGAATGAATAACAATCATCGTGTGTGTATAGTAAATCTATCATAGATGCTATTCACATAATATAAGTGATTTAGGGTTCTAGAACAACCTAGATCCATCTTAAATATGTATCTAGCAAGCGCCGAGAGGGATCAAATCTTTTGATGTATAAACATTTAACCTTTCCTCAAATTTTTCACTCTAAAAAAGGTTTTCACATCAAGAGATTTGATCCCTCTCAACACTTGATAGATCCAGAGTTAAGATGTATTTAGGATGGTAGTAGATTAAGGCATGTTTAAGAGTGGACGAGATCCCATATCTCACCACGATGAGGATGTGTGAGGATGGTCTTACTGTGATTCAATATTTTTGATAGTTATAGAAACATTTTCTCTCTCATTCCTTCAAATTTGAGGTAGGTATTTATACCAACTATGGTGTTTACACTTATTAAATTCTACAAATTTAGAAAGGAAATAAAATTGTGTTATAATTTTTCAAATGCAACCTTTGAATTATTTTGACAAGGAGAATACCCATGATTAGAACCTAGACCCACCACCACCAACTGTAGAAATACCTAACACTAAAATCCAACCACCATTTGGAGATACAAACACTAACATTGACAATGGGTGAAACAGATAGAAACCTAATTGGTTGTTTCAGGAGTACTAATGAGCCAACACCCATTTCCCTTGTTGCATCCTTGAGACAATTATTTATTCCATTTCCCATTCCCAAGGGACATTAACTAATATTTTTGAATATAGGGCCAAAAAGTATGAATACAATCAAACAAGTTCAAGTAAGATCATTGTGAAATATTGGTAAGTTTTTGAAATGTGATCTTGTGGCCTTGCTTGTTGACCTTGGAACTAGGCAACACCCTCCTAATTGAAATAGGTGTATTTGCATGGACCAATGCACATATAAGACATTTAAATACTATTATATTGGTAGCTTATTTGTGGTTTTTCAAAAACCTCCTTGTACTAATAGCGAGGTGAAACAATATTTTGATGAAAAATTATGGATTGAGTTTGTTTTAGGTCTCAATATGAAGTTTTTTGACATTGGTGAATTATAGGGAATTGGTTGTGTGGTGTTTCTTGTTAGTTGAAATAAAATATTTAGAGTGAAATAGATGGAATATAGCTGCTAAAAGAAAATAAATAAAGCAAGATGCACATAAATATAGTTATGGAAAGAAAATTAACATAACCAAAATTGGAAATTAACAATAGCAAGCAAACCTTTACTAATATTCAGAACTAGATGCAATGTTCACTCGCATCTTCAAGGAGGAAACCTCCACCACGAGAAGAGATATAATATTCACTTAATAATTGATTTCATAGTTTCTACTACTATATATAGTTTTTAATTGACCAAAATTGTAACCACCTAGTGAACCTCCATAAATGAGGCATTGACCACTAACTAGTGGGCCTTCTTTAATAAGGCCACTTACATTTACTGATTTCACACTCTATTATGTAATGGGTCATCACTTAATAAATATGTTCCTCAATATATTAAGTAACAATATATTCCACTAACTAGGGAAGTTAGTGTGGGACCTTAACATATCCTCCCCCTTATAGAGCAACCTTGTCCTCAACAATAGAGAAGAGAAAATTGGTGGAGAATCTATGTTAGATCCCATGCAACATCTTAAAGTTGTGTATCCTTTTGTTGGATTTAAACTTTCTAGATAGTGTATTGGTGAAGACAATGATCACATTTTTCCAAAACAACCTTAGGCTATAGCCAAATAGAACCCTCCTCGTCTAGTTCTAGAAGGCTAGTTTGAACTCTATGATTGGCCACAAGCACTTTCTTCAAGTAGGGCACACAGAAGATTCGGTGGAGCTTGGAATGGATAGGAAAAGACAAATTGTATAAGGTCCATAAAAATTAGGAGCTAACTTATGGTGACACTTCTTCTTAAGTGAGGTCTATTTATAGGATTTGAGATGCAATATAACCTTATCCCCTTCTTCAAAATGTCATTTTGAGTGATGTTGATCAGCCTATTACTTCATGCAATTCTGATCCAACACCAAATTATATTTTAGGGTATGAACACTGTTAGCACAATCTACGAGGGTGTTAAATACGCCTCTTGAATATTAGAAAGGCATGGTAAGTACGTGATTTATTGCGGGGATGGTTATCCATAAACCACCTCAAAGGGGGGTAATTTTAGTAGCACTATAATAGGTAGTAGTATACCATCATTCAGTTAGGGGAAACTACTTTACCCATTAGGCTTTCCATTCTAAAGAAAAGTAACATAAATAAGATTCCAAACATTTTTTGACTATTTCTATTTGGCCATAGTTTTGGGGGTGATATGCAGTGTTGAGATTCAATTAGGTACCTTGAAGCCTAAACAACTCCTACCAAAAATTTCTTGTGAAGGTGGGATCGTAAAAAATCACAATAGATTTAGGAATGCCATGTAGTTTTAAATGTTGTAAAGAAAGGCTTGTGATACTATGTGTTGGATATTTGGTTTTCATTGATGTTTTTGGATAGATGGTTGTCATTGATGTCAACAGATGTGATGGGTGCATTTGTAGAATTCTACAAGAATCCCCAAAGGTGTGGATATAAAACCTAGAGTTGTTTGAGGAATAAGGATACGAAGGACAATATAAATACAAGTAACACACTCATAGATGGATATTACTCGTCATATTGTTTACAATGGTAGGTGGTACATCAAGTGGTCCTCATGGTTGAGGAGATATTCCCTCTTGAATATGGAATATCCGAAGTATGGTTAAGAAGCCCTAAACAATTGTAATAAGAAGTGAAAAGTAAGCCCCAAAATAATTAAAAGAAGAAAATTTGTTTCAAAAAATAAGTTACAAGTCGTTCCCATTGCAATAAATATTAAGGATGTTGTTGGCAAAGTCGGTCTCAATGGAATAATCATTAAAAATTAAATTGAATTTTATTTGGGTCTAGTCGGCCCTAAAAAGAGGGTGCCATATCTAGTATAAATAAGGAACCTAGAAGTTCATTTGTTACAGTAAATCAAGTGATTTTTATCTGAGGTAACCAAGAATATATGAGACTAATTTAAGAGGAAATATGAAGTGAATAAGTGAGAAATTCCAAGGTAGGATGAAGTCTTGTGATGATGTGTTCTAAGGTATGTTATTTAAAGGACATCTTATATAACATTTTTTCTAGAATGATTCCAATAAAAAAACTTGGAGGCTGTTGATATTACATGTCAAGCTATCTATGGTAAAAATTTCATCTTATGGGTCGTTTTACTTTTGGAGATACACTCTGTGGAAGATAGGGTTTTTGACTAGTCCTAAAACTAGTCTCAACAACTGTTCTTGGTAAATAAGTCTTAACTTATTCATAGAGGATATAAACTATGTGAGACAAATTTTAGTGGAAAGAGAACAATCCTTACTATCTTTTATGTGAGTTTCAGAATCAGATATCAAATATTGAGCGCATGACATGATGTATATGTTCACTCTCCAGAATAGGCAAGAATTCAACAAGGTTTGCCATTCTCCCTACAACTTCTATTCTCAGAAGTTTCATAACCTAAAATTTTGAGGAGATAGAAGAAATATGTTAGAGTATATGTGCTTAAAATTGTATACCTTTATTCATTACAGGTACAAAGTTATTCTTTTTGAAAGTTAGGGTTTATGACTAATCCAAAACTAGTCTCGCAAGACTAAGATAAAGTTGATGAAGATGTTATTCTCTTGTTGTTGAAGTTGAAGAAAAGTTACAGGTCTGTAATTTTTTGTATCAGGTCTACTTTACATGTATTATTGATGGTTATGTTTATGGTACATGCTTGATTCATGTCTTGATGATGATGGTAGATGATATGATACACCTTTGTGATGATATGATACATTGTTAGAAGTATATCTTGGCTATCTTGGTATCTAGTTTAGTATATGTCATGGTGATATTATCACATGCTTTAGGCACATATTATGGTACTAAGTTGAGACACATCATTGATGATATCTTATGGTACATGGTGTATGGTATGATTGAGACATATAATGAGTGATATGATATATGTTTGATCCATATCTTGGTGATGTTATGGTAAATGCTTGGTCATGATAGTACATGTTGAGACACATCTTGGCGATGTCATGTTTCATGGTTTGATATGTTTTCTAGCACATGGTTGGGGTACATATCTTGATGATGATATGGTACATTGTTAGAGGAACTTCTTGATGATCTTGGTATGTCATATGGTACAGGTTTTGGTACATGGTTGATGCATGATATGGTACAGGTTTTGGTACATGGTTGATGCATGGTTGATGCATGATATGGTACATGTTGATGTACATGGTTGATGTACATGGTATGGTATAGGTTGATTTACATGGTATGGTGATGGTTTTGGTATCCATCTTATTGGATCTTGTTATAGTTGGTTGATGATGGTATATCAGTGACATAGACAATGATAGGTTAGATGATTGGTTGATCATCAGTTATAGGCTGACGTGACAGTGACAATGATGGGTTGATGTATCAGTTATAATGAAAGTGATAGTGACAGTGATAGTGAAAATTACATGTTTATCAGTGGTAGTGACAGTTTGAGTCTATACTTATATTTCAGGGTGGTAGGACGAGGGAAGGAAAGGGGTTTGTAGCCTCCTTCTAGTTGGTTATGGAGAAATCAAGGAGTTGGAGCTTCCTTTAGGTTGGAGCCTATAAATCAGGGGGTCATAGCCTCCTTCTATTTGAATCCAAAGAACATAGGGAGTTGGAGATTCCTTCAGGTAGGAGCCTGTAAACTAGGGGTTACAACCTCCTTCCAGTTGGTGCTGGATAATTTGTAAATTGGTGCTTCCTATGAATGTAATATTGATATATATATATATATATATATAGATAAGAAACAAATTTGTGGTTTTATTCCATTTGGGTTTCCATGTAAATTTTGGTGTATTGTGTATATGATGTGATTTTGTTGAATGGTACTGATTATGGTTATATGGTCATGATATATTGAATGCAATCATAAATTATATGTTGCTAATAAAGTTGAAGTTTATATATTTTCATTGAAAGTGGTAAAAGGTGCTCATACCAATTCACCTGCCCTCTCATTATTCCAACAATTGGTATCATAGTTGGTCCTTCAATAAAATAGTTTAACCACAAGAAGGAAGATGATGGAGTTCTCTAAGATTGGAGTACCACAGTTTGAGAGTCAGAATGATTTGAGCTATGAGATGAGGAGAAACATGATGACAACATTTCCAAGAGCACAGGGATATGATGTTTAGTACTCAGTTGTTAAAGGATACACCAGTTCAAAGAAACCAAAGACTATAGCCAAGAAGGAATTGAAGAGAAACAACAAAATAACAATGGATTTAATTTGGGAAGGATTACCAGATTTGGTAAAATACAAAGTGGGACAATTTTCATCATTCAAAGAACCTTGGGATAAGATACATAATCTATACTTTAAGGAATTCAATTCTATCAATGAGCCATAGCATGTTAATCATAATAAAGAAGATGTTGAAGAAGAATGATAAGACATATGCTCTTCATTTCAGATAGATTCAGAAGAAGAAGATTGTGAAGAAGGCATAGTAAATATTGTAGAAAAATTAATCAGCGCTTTAGACAATATGATAAAAGGAAGAAGGAATAAAAATTCACTCAAGGAAGAATTGATTGATTTAAAGAAGGAATCTCAAAATACAAACTCTGAAGAATTCCAATAAATGATTACAAACATAAAATTCCAATTAGAGGAATCCAAAATAAATAAAGAAGCATGCAAAATTGAGTTGGAAGAAAAACAAGTTTTGGAAGACGAAATACTAGAAGAGAGAAAGGAAGCAAAGAAGAGAGAAATTTTTTTGACTAGCCATCTCAAGGAAAGATCCAAGGACTTGAATAATCTTGAAGAAAAATTCAGTCAATAAGAAATAATACTTGAAGAAGAAATTTTCTCTTTGAAGACCCAACATTAAGAAGTAAAGAGAAAAGAAGAAGTCATGAATGTCTAGATGATAAAGAAAGAATAATATTGTGAGAAGATTGAAGAAGAAGTTGTCACATTAAGAGTTAAAGTTGTCAAGCTCGGCAAGAACACTGAAGAGAGAGAAATATCCATAGAAAATAAATTTGAAGGGAAATGTTACAAGTTACTAGAATGGAAGAATGAAGAGAAGGCTAAGAGTTATGTGGAAGTCATCAGAGGCCCTAYCATGAAGGAAGTATGTGRTCCCTCAAAGAAGAACATTCCAGAAATGCAGAAGACTCAAGAAGAAGATTATACAAAAGATGGATATCAAAGAATATCCTCCACTTTYAGSTATCAAAGAAGCTTCAATCATTGTGAAGGAAACACCATAAGAGAATATCGTGATCAACCAAGGCAAKAATTCATAAGGATGACATCASAAAGAAGATCATTCATTCCTAGGTATCAAAATTTATTTTATGGTCGTTGTTTTACTTGTAATAACTTTGGACATAAAGMTATAGATTGTAGAGMTTATGGAAAAAATGGTAAAGAAAAAAATGTTCATGTGGCCCCACACAATATTAAATATTAATAATCCCACAACTATGGACATATAGCTTGTGAGTGTAGAAGAATGATGTATACTTCCATGAAARTGAACACTGATATCAGATATAAGAATATTTGTAAAAGAAAACAAGAACATGTAAAGGAAGAACAAATGAATGAAGAACACCCAGAAGTCATACTCTCAGGATTTGTAGTAGTACAAGATCAGGAYAGATCTACAGGAAAAAAGGAAGATGTYASATACATGAAGGKTTGGAGAAGAAATAAAAAACAAGAAGAACAGGTGAATGAAGACGAGGTCCCRGAGATCGTACTCACGATATTTACGACAACCAAGATCATGATGAATCCATAGGAAAAGAGGAAGATGTTAAAATCYAAAAAGAGGATGAACATGAAAAGGATGCCGGAACTTAGGAAGAGTATAAAAAGAAATATGTCAAAATGCAAGTCAKAATTCAGGAAGATGATGAATCCACAAATGAAAAGGAAGATCACTTCATGTAAGAGTGAGTATTTTTCTGAACCATCTAGCTTGGAGAATCCCAGTAAATATGAATGTTGAAGAGGGGGAGTTTAAGAAGCAGATCTATAGATCAAAGAACTATCTTTTGAGTCATCTAAAGTGTTTGAAGATTTTGGGAAAGAAGTTTCAGAATGGTTTGATGACAAATGTGCATAATTTCTTATGATGCTTTGTTTCAGGAGCATCTTTCGAAACACATTCCCATACAAGTATCAGCTGAAAATTATCAATTATATCATTGACACACTTCTTAGGAAGAGGTTTAGGATTGTATAGAGGATTCCGGGTATGTATTCAAGAAGGGATATATTTAGTACAAATTGTTTCAGTCTGAGTAGATGGGAATATGTTGTGATTAGTTGCATAAGATGGGTCAACATTGTATGCAATTGAGTAGAAAAATCATGGACAGTTTTATGACATATGGATATAGATGAATTCATGAGACACTTGGAAGGCACAAAAGACATGAGTAAGAAAATATGCATAACAATGGATGGAAGAATATTGACGAGTGGAATTAGTTAGTTACAAGAAGGAAAGAAATGAAAGGCATAGTAGAATAAGGGAAGATAAATTTTCAGCAGAAGCCATACTGTCAAAGGAAAATTGTTGAAAAGTATGGTCATTTATGTGAACTTGAAAATCCATGAAGATTTGAAGTCAAGTAATTTTTGAATTCTTTTAATATATTTCATTGAATTACAAGAGGAAGCAACAATGGAAAAGAATCACCGAAAGAGAGGAAAGGAATCAAGTACAGGAAATACCCACATTGATCTACATGACATCTTGTACAAAAGTCAAGGGAAGATAAATTGTCAGAGATAGAGACCAGATTAGTAGCATGAATATAGGGTGAGACATATCTATAGGGGGAATTACCCTTTTGGGTATGATTTCAAAGAGGAAGAAAGAGAAATATTAGAAGGATGAAGATAGAGGGAGCAGACCCAAAGGGAGATACCGTTTTCCATTTATTTCAAAGGGATATATAAACATGAGGAGAGAAAAATGAGGAGCATTGGTCACAAGTGGCATAAGAGTGTTGGAGTATGAGTGTTTCCATCAATGCCAAAGGAGGAGTTTATTGGATAGTTGGTTTTCATGGATGTTGTTGGATAGATGGTTTTCATTGATGTCAATAGAATTGGTTGTCATTGATGTCAACAGATGTGATGGGTGCATTTGAAAAAGTCTACAAGAATCCCAAGAAGTGTGGTTATGAAACTTGAAGTTGTTTGAGGAATAAGGATATGAAGGACAATGTAAATGTAGGTAACACACTCATATATGGATATCCCTTGTCATACCATTTCCAACGGTAGGTGGTATGTCACATGGTTCCTCACGATCGAGGATATATGATCTCTTGAAGATGGAAGCCCCAAAATGTGCTTAAGAAGCCCTAAACAATTGTAACAAGAAGTGACAAGTCGGCCCCAAATTAATTAAAAGAAGAAAATGTGTTGCAAGCAATAAGTTACAAGTTGGCCCCATTGCAATAAATATTAAAATAAATATTAAGGATGTTTTTGATAAAGTTGGCCTCAATGCAATAATCATCAAAAATTAAATTGAATTTTATTTGGGTCAAGTCAGCCCTAAAAAGAGGGTGCCATATCTAGTATACATAAGGCACCTAGGAGTTCATTTGTTACATTGACTCAAGTTATTTTTATTTGATGTAACCAAAAATACTTGAGCCAAAATTCAAAGGGAATATGAAGTGATGAAGGGAGAAATTCCAAGCTGGGAGGATGAACTCTTGTGATGATGTGTTCTAAGGTATGTAATTTAAAGGCCATCTTACCATTTTCGATATACTTTTTTTCTAGAATGAATAATATAGAGAAACTTGGAGGGTATTGTTAAGACATATCAAGGTACCCGTGGTACAAATTTCATCTTATGGATCGTTTTACTTGTGGAGATACACTCTATGGAAGATAGGGTTTTTGACTAGTCCTAAAACTAGTCTCAAATAGACGTTCCGGGTAAAAATATCATAACTTATTCATAGAGGATCAAAATTCTGTGAGACCAATTTCAATGGAAATATAACATTCCATAGTATTGTTTGTGTAATTTTCAAAATCAAATATCAAATATTGAGCATGTGCAATGTTGTACAAGTTCTCTCTCCATAATAGGATAGAATTAAGCAAGGTATGCCATTTTCTCCATAACTTATGTTATGCGACGTTTCAGACCTTCAAATTTTGAGGATATAGAAGAAATATCTCATAGTATCTGTGATAAAAAATTTCATACCTTTATTCATTATAGGTATGGATTTATGCTTGTTGAAAGTTATGGTTTGCAACTAATCCAAAACTAGTCCCGTGAGTGAGGTAAAGTTTGATAAAGATGATATTCTTTTATTGATGAATTTGATGAAGAGATATAGGTCTTTAATTTTGTGTATCATTTATGCTACAACATTAGAGGTACGCTGTACATGTGTTATTGAGGGTTATTTTTATGGTATATGCTTGAGACAAGTCTTGATGATGATGGTGCATGATATGGTACACCTTTGTGATGATATGATACATTGTTAGAAGTATATCTTGGCTATCTTGGTATATGGTTTGGTATATGCCATGCTGATGTTATCACATGCTTTAGGCACATAATATGGTACTTAGTTGAGGCACATCATTGATGATATATTATGGTACATGGTGTATGGCATGATTGAGATATATCATGAGTGATATGGTATATGCTTGATGCATATCTTGGTGATGTTATGATACATGCTTGGTGATGATAGTACATGTTGAGACACATCTTGGTGATGTTATGGTTCATGTTTTGATACTTATTTTGGTACATGATGAGGCACATGTCTTGATGATGATATGGTACATTGTTAGAGGCACTTCTTGGTGATCTTGGTATGTGATATGGTATAGGTTTTGGTACATGGTTGATGCATGATATGGTATAGGTTGATGCACATGGTTGATGTACATGGTACATGGTATGGTACATGTTGATGTATATGGTATGGTGATGGTTTTAGTATCCATGTGAGTGGATATTTTTATAGTTGGTTGATGATGGTATATCAGTGACAAAGAAAGTGACAAGCTATATGATTGGTTGATCATAAGTTACAGGTTGATGTGACAGTGACAAGTTTGTGTCAGTGACAGTGATAGTGGCAGTGGAAGTTATAGGTTGATCAATGGTAGTGACATTTTGAGTCTACACTTATATTTCAGGGCGGCAGGATGAGGCAAGGAAAGGGGGTTGTAGCCTCCTTCCGGTTGGTTCCATAGAACTAAGGGAGTTGGAGCTTGTAAATAGGGGGTTGTTACCCCCTTCCAGTTGGTGTTAGAGAATTTTCAAGTTGGGGCTTGCTATGAATGTATTCCTTCTATATATAAGAAAGCATTATGTGGTTATCTCCTATTTGAGTTTCCACATAAATTCTGGTATACTTTGTATCTGATGTGATTTTTTTGAATGGTACTGCTTATGGTTATATGCTCATGATATATTGAATGAAATCATAAATGATCTAATGTTGATAAAGTTGAAGTTTATATATTGTGATTGAAAGTGGTAAAAATTGCTCATACTGATTCACCCCCCCACTCTCAGTATTCCAACACTATGGATGCTATGAAAGGATGTTGTAAGGCACATAAACAAGAATAATTGGAAAAAAAATAAACAACCACCATTATTGTTGATTTGTTGTCTAAATTTGGTAAGTGAAATACATAGAAATGTTGTCCCACATGGTGACAAGAATGTGTAAGGGTTGCAATTCTCCTAGAGGCCTTATTGTTTCCTTTATGTTGTTTTTGTGTCATTTGTGAATAATTCCATTGTGTGTGTTTTATTAATTAATTCATAGTACAATTAGATAGTTGAGTACTTTGTAGCCGATGTTTGAATTTTGCAATTTTTCTTTGATACATAATGTCTTGCAATTTAGCAAGAGTACTTTGATTAAATTGTTCATGAATAGATTTATGTGTGAGTTTCCAAAACTTAGAATAATCGACAATTGCATTTTCCTTTTCCAAAACGAAGGGAAATTAAGAATCTAAATCATACAAAAAATATGCATGGCATCTCGCAAGCATTTATATACATGGGTTGACATAACAAATTCACAAGAAATATAATCACTAATATTTTTGTTAGTAGGGTGATTATTTTACTTGTCAGTACCCCTCTCACATGCTTTCCTAAAAATCCCTATTAATGTTGAGAATATTTATGGATAAACATTGTGTACCTGGTTTTGAAACATCCAATGTTTCGATTGGAAACTCCACCCATCATTAGGGACAAAAAAAATCTAATATGTATGAAAAGAGTGTCGAGGTATGTATTTAAAGAAGAGGAAATGAACATGACGATTGCATAAGAATCGGGTAAGGAATTAATGAAAATAATCAATAAGTCTATTGATATTCAAAACATGAAAAATAATTAAAAAGATACAAATCAGTCATTGATGAGAGGTAGAAATGGATCAATAATAATATTATAATATTTAATAATAACCTGTTTAGTTTAGTCAAAATAAAAAAGTAAACATTGTTGGCATATATTTCCAATTAATAATGATAATAATATATTATAATAATATAATATAATATGATAATGAGAAAGATATGATTTAATAAAGAATATAAAGTTGTTGGAGTATATTACCAAATTGATAATAGAGGATAATATTATAATATAATATAATATAATATAGAATAAAATGAAAAATATATAAAGTGATTAAAATAGAATAAACCTATGGAAAATGAAGAGAAAAGAGAAGGATATCGCGAAAAATGGAATAAGTCATAAGAATACGCAGAACAAAAGTAATGCAGAAGAAAATGGAAAGGGGTGGATGGAGAAAGTGTAGGAGAAGAAACTTAATGAAGGAGTCCTAATGATCAGGCGAATGGTGGGTTTCCAAGATTGGCTAAGTTTGTAGCCATCTTCACTATTGAAATTATTAGGATGTTTTTCTATTTCAATAGATTATTGATTGAGCCAAGAGGAGTAATGAGGGTATAATGATATATTTTTTTATTAAATTAAGTTATATATGCTTAATGTCTATGCATCTTGCAATTGCTTCTATGACAAAAATGATTCTCTATCTATAAAAGAATTACTATGCCGCATTGGTTGAGAGAATTGGTTTTGTTGACTTGGTGGTCAGCACCTCCTTTGGGACTCATGAAATGGTTTAAAAACCTTCTGTGGATCCATTAAATCTAGTGGTTGTATAAGAAACTATGATGCAGGAGCATCTCTCCGTGATAGCCATCCAGCCAGCTAGCCACGTCAGTGCGCACGCATTCAAGGGATGAAGAGAGGCGCAGCCTCATTTAAAATTCAAATTCGAAATTGAATGTAATTTAATGCTTAGGATGGTGAGCCATGGAATCCGTGACTTTGTGTAGGCGATTAGGTAGATCGGCTTTAATGCCAAGATCGGCTGAGATCTAGATCCAGATGCTGGACTAGACAACCATTGATTGTAATTAATTAGAGTAGGTGAACCTGGAGGGAAGCGCTCAATGAGCCCCTCAGGTAAAAGAGATTTTCATATCTCATTTTGATTTAGTTGAGGTAGAATAGAGAAGAGATGAGGAGAGCTCGAGAACACCATTGTAAACACAGGCATTTTCCATTTTTAATATAATCAGAAGCAGTTTTTCCTGCATGTCATTCTGTGTTATATGGGTGTCTATGAGTGTTCCCTTTATGTTGTGAATGTATGTTGTAGTTGTTCATTTTCAAGGTTGTGTTGGATTTCAGATAAGGGTCTTTGAGGCTTCACACCAGGAGGGTGTGACAGAACGCTGAGGGTTCTGAGAGCCGTGCACAGGAGGATGCATTTCTGAACACTGCAGGTTCAAGAAAAGATGTGTTGAGGCACATGACTGAGATCAACAACTCAGGAAGAAGACCTCAAGGTTGCTAAATACCTTGGATGCAAGGTTGTGTAGCTGGAACATAGTTGCAGACAGAATTCTACTGTGAATTCTGTAGAGCTCTGCAAGGTGGGCATTGAGCATAGGCACAACGTGTAGTTGGAGGAACTCTGCTGTGAGTTCAGATAGAAGACAGGAACTTTGAGAAGTTCTGTGAGAGCTCTGCCAGGTGGGCATTGATCATAAGCACAAGGTGTTGAAGGAAGAAGAACTCTGTTGAGAGTTAGAATAAGAGACTAGAATTACAGGATTCTGTAGAGCTCTGCAAGGAGGGCATCGAGCAAGTGCATAAGTGCACAGGAAGATAGAACTATTGAATGGTCTGTGGAGAAGAGACTCCACCAGGAGGGTGTTGAGGAAGTGTGCAGGTAGGCACAGAAGAGAAGAGAACCCCTTTGAGTTCTAGAACTTTGAAGGAAGTGTCCATTGAGGCTCTTCACAGGATTATTGAACACCCAGAAACTCAGCCAGAGGTTGCTGGAGAAAAAGGAGCTAGGAAGGCATCCATTTCATTCTCTATCTAAAGGAGAAGAAGGAAAAAATCCCTCAAGGGGTTTGAGTGTTCGAGGAATCTCAGGAGGGACAGCACTAGCATGGGCATCTGAAGACTCTGCAAGGAGTGCAAGAGTTGGGATTATCCTTTGAGGGTAAAGGCCTAAGAGTTGGGAGTTCATAGGGTAAAGGTCTAACTACTGGGCATCCCAAGTCACAAAGACATGAGAAGTGAGAAGGAGAATAGATGTTGGATCCGGATCATAGGAGGACCATCAGATCCGCACGTGGGATTGTGTATCGGAGTCTCGCAAGAAAAGACTCGAGAATTTGGCCACGGGGATCGTGAGATTGTGAGAAGCGATACCCCGACAGTGACGTAAGCATTGTGGGACCACTAGAGTCAGAGTGGAGGATAGGTGTCAGACATCTAGAAAGAGTCGGGAACTCTGTGACCAAGAGGTCGGGGAATATGTAGGAAAATCTTGATACAATCAGAGCCATCCATCTGTGAGACAGGTGGCAATCATCGAGAGCCATCGGCGGTTAGTCCCATCGGGAAATCGGGAATCCCGGGGACATGATGTTTAGGCATTTTGAAATCACGATCCGCGAAACCCTGATGAGTGGAGGCCAGCTGTCACCACAGCAGAGTAGGAGGACAGAGGCATAGTGGAGGCCAGCTGTCAACGACTCGGAGGAAGTCGGGAATCGGTATATCATGGATCTCGTAAGCGTATGCGGTTTGACCTTGCAAATGTCGAAACCCCGACGGGGTAAGGTAGAGGTCATATGGTATCGGTCACATGGACCAAGGCCTAACCAGGAGGGCCAACGTGTGGAGAAAAGGACACATTGGAAATCGGGGATTAGAGAGGACTGTGACTCTCGACAACAGGAACCCCGAAACCCTGATACTGAGTTGGGGATAATCTTGGTCAAGTGTTGAAGGCCATGAGGGTTTAGAGGAAGGACCTGTGGATTGGGATTTTCACAACGATTCCAACAGAAATCAAAGGAGTCGCTTCGGCTCATAAAGGTATTTTGAGAACAATCCTGTGAGCGGGTGAGAGGGGAGGAGCATAGGCCTACCCTCGCCTACATCAGGTGGTATCAGAGCTAGTTCTTGCTTGTATATTTCAGGCAAGAGGAGAACAGAAGAGCGGGATTTCATTTGTATATTGCAGGTGAAGGAAGACAGAGTTGTTGGAGGACTCTGTAAGGTGATTGTTTGCAGGTAGGCAACAATCAAGAAGACAGTCAGCAGGACTATAGGAGGATGAAGCTAGAACAATCAGGGATGTAGAGTGATAGCAACAGGTTTTCCCAGAAGGAAGATAGACACAGCGTGATGGCTACTGAAGGCCATAAGCATGCTGTAAAGAAGAGCCCAAAGAAGATGAGAGAAACAGAAATGGATAAAGAGCTCGTTGACATAAGGCGAGAGATGGAGGAGCTCGAAATGAAGATGCGGCAGGGTAAAAAGCTGAGATGGGTGTATGAATGGTCCATGAAGACGCCAAAGGTGAAATGGCCAGTCAGGGAGCTGATGGTCAAAGGACAGCAGAGGATGTTTAGGAGATGGCTGAGGTATGATGAAAACCTTAGGCCCATAGAAGAGGAGGAATTGGTTCAGATATGCGAACCAGAGACTGGGGGAAGTCTCGATGATGAAGAATTTGAATTGGGATCAGCTGAGGATCTCATAGTCTGCCAAGAGGGTAGAGAAGAGGAAATTTCATATTTCCATGAGGGCAACAAGTTGAGATCAGTTGAGGATCTCATGGACTTTCATGAGGACAGCTAGGGAATTTCACATTGCCAGCTGGGCAATGAAAGGAGATCATTGTGGGATCTCGAAGACTGCCAGGAGGGCAGCAAAAGGTTTCCAGTTTTCCAGGTGGGCAAGGAAACAAAGATGGAACTAGTTGATTCCATGGACTGCCAAGTGGGCAGAGATGAACATTTGAGACTGTCTGAAAGTCTCATGGACTCAGAGGAGAGTTTGATTCAGCAGCGGTTGCTGATGAAGATGGGATCGATTGATCTCATGGTCTACCAGGGAAGCAGCAAGAGCATCCCATATTGCCAGGTGGGCAGGGATGAGCAGATGAGACTATCTATGGGTCTCATAAACTCAGGAGTGAGTTGGGTTCAGCCAGGGGGGCTGAAAGAGAAGGTGAATTTGGATCAACAGATGCAGCTGACAGAGAAGGTGGAAGATCAGAATGATATTCTGATGATTGTGGGAATTAGAGTATTCCTACCATTTTCCCAGGAGAAGGCTGAAATTTGCATTGTAGGTGCAACAACAACAACACAATAGTCACAACTGATAATGACTGTCAAGCAGGAATTGGAGCAGACTTTGGAATCTGCCCAAGAAGATGAAGGGAAGAATGAGCGTTCTGAGGAATGGCTCAATGATTTCATCCAGCGAGCTGAGAACGTTGTAGCATTGGAGCTGACAGTAGAAAAAGAAGCAGAAGAATATGAAAAGGATGATGAGCATTCTAAGGAATGGATCGATATTTTCAGCCAGGAAGCTGGAAAGACTGCAACAGGGGAGGTTGCAGAAACAAAATAGGAAGAAGAGACAGACGACATATGTTTTGCTGAGTTGTGGCAGCAGATTGAAGCCCTAGAAGAGAGGGTAAAAGTGCAGGGCATGCACATCCAACAGGTGAAGTTGGAAACTAATGAAGGAGGTGTGGGAGATCATGATGATCTACCCAATTGCAGAAAATTTTTGCAGCTGAGGAGACTGCAAAAGTAGGACCAGCCAAGGGAGCAACTGGATGAAGTGATCATAGAGATCAGGGAGTTGATGTTGAAGTCAGCAGACACTACCAGCAGGGAGCAGCTGAGTAGAAGGAAAGAAGCAGCAACAGCAGCAACGCAGCAGAAGTAGCAACAACAACAGGATGGAGCGGATGAACAACTCCAAAAATTTATTAGGGATCTAGGAGGATTCCAACAACTCAGAGGGGAAGCACATGAGCAGGAGCTCATGATTTTGTAGCTGAGGAGTATGATTCAGGAGCATCTCTCCATGACAGCCAGCCAGCCAGCCAACCATGTCAGCGCGTACACATTCAAGGGATGAAGAGAGGCGCAGCCTCATTTAAACTTCAAATTCAAAATTGAATGTAATTTAATGCTTAGGCTGGTGAGCCATGGAAGCCATGCCTTTGTGCAGGCGATTAGGTAGATCACCTTTAATGCCAAGATCGGCTGAGATCTAGATCCAGATGCTGGACTAGACAACCATTGATTGTAATTAATTAGAGTAGGTGAACCTGGAGGGAAGCACTCGATGATCCCCTCAGGTAAAAGAGAATTTCATATCTCATTTTGAGTTAGTTGAGGTAGAGTAGAGAAGAGCTGAGGAGAGATCGATAACACCATTGTAAACACAGGCATTTTCCATTTTTAATATAATCAGAAGCAGTTTTTCCTGCATGTCATTCTTTGTTATATGGGTGTCTGTGAGTGTTCCCTTTATGTTGTGAATGTATGTTGTATTTGTGCATTT
Organism: Picea engelmannii; assembly: GCA_009831015.1. Taxonomy (NCBI): domain Eukaryota; kingdom Viridiplantae; phylum Streptophyta; class Pinopsida; order Pinales; family Pinaceae; genus Picea; species Picea engelmannii. Next base: position 68,369 of record ML832372.1, on the reverse strand, counting down.
GCAGGGTTGTGTTGGATTTCAGATAAGGGTCTTTGAGGCTTCACACCAGGAGGGTGTAACAGAATGCTGAGGGTTCTAAGAGTCGTGCACAGGAGGATGCATTTCTAAACACTGCGGGTTCAGACAAAGACGTGCTGAGGCATAGAAATGAGATCAACAACTCAGGAAGAAGACCTCAAGGTTGCTGAATACCTTGGAGGCAAGGCTGTATAGCTGGAACACAGTTGCAGACATAATTCTGCTGTGAATTTTGTAGAGCTCTTCCAGGTGGGCATTGAGCATAGGCACAAGGTGCAGTTGGAGAAACTCTGCTATGAGTTCAGACAGAAGACAGAAACTCTGAGAAGTTCTGTGAGAGATCTGGCAGGTGGGCATTGAGCGTAAGCACAAGGTGCTGAAGGAAGAAGAACTCTGTTGAGAGTTAGAAGAAGATACTAGAATCACTGAGGATTCTATAGAGCTCTGTAAGGAGGGCATCGAGCGAGTGCATAAGTGCACAGGAAGAAAGAACTACTGAATGGTTTATGGAGAAGAGACTCCGCCAGGAGGGTGTTGAGGAAGTGTGTAGGTAGGCACAGAAGAGAAGAGAACCCCTTTGAGTTCTGGAACTTTGAAGGAAGAGTCCATTGAGGATATTCACAGGATTATTGAACACTCGGAAACTCAGCCAGAGGTTGGTGGAGAAAAAGGAGCCAGGAAGGCATCCATTTCATTCTCTATCTAAAGGAGAAGAAGGACGAAATCCCTCAAGGGGTCTAAGTGTTCGAGGAATCTCAGGAGGGACAGCACCAGCGCGGGCATATGAAGACTCTACAAGGAGTGCAAGAGTTGGGAGAATCCTTTGAGGGTAAAGGCCTAAGAGTTGGGAGTTCACAGGGTAAAGGCCTAAGTGTTGGGAATCCCAAGTCACGAAGATGCGAGAAGCGAGAAGGAGAATAACCGTTGGATCCGGATCATAGGAGGACCGTCGGATCCGCATGTGGGATCGTGTATCGAAGTCTCGCAAGAAAAGACTCGAGAATTTGGCCACGGGGATCGCGAGATTGCAAGAAGCGATACCCCGACAATGACATAAGCATTGTGGGACCACCAGAGTCAGAGTGGAGGACAAGTGTCAGACATCTGGGAAGAGTCGGGAACTCTATGAGCAAGAGGTCGGGGAATCCGTAAGAAAATCCCAATACAACCAGAGCCATCCATCTGTGAGATAGGTTGCAATCATCGAAAGCCATCGACGGTTGGTCCCATCGGGAAATCAGGAATCCCGAGGACATGATGTTTAGGCATTTCAAAATCACGATCCGCAAAACCCCGATGAGTGGGGGCCAACTGTCACCACAACAGAGCAGGAGGATAGAGGCGTAGTGAAGGCCAGCTGTCAACGACCCGAAGGAAGTTGAGAATTGGCATATCACGGATCCCGTAAGCGTATGAACTTTGAATTTGCAAATGTTGAAACCCCGATGGGGTAAGGTAGAGGTCATATGGTATCGGTCACGTGGACCAAGGCCTAACTAGGAGGGCTAGCGTGTGGAGAAAAGGACACATCGACAATCGGGGATTGGAGAGGACTGTGACTCTCGACAACAGGAAACCCGAAACCCTGATACCGAGTCGGGGATAATCTCAGTCAAGTTCTGAAGGCCGTGAGGGTTTAGAGGAAGGACATGTGGATTGGGATTTTCATAGCGATTCCAGCAGGAATCAATGGAGCCGCTTCGACTCAGAAAGGGATTTTGAGAATGATCCTATGAGCAGGTGAGAGGGGAGGAGCGTAGGCTTACCCTTGCCTACGTCAAACTAGTAGGTCAACCTTTTGGCTTAACAACAAACATGGTCCAATAATTGGTATCAGAGTGAAAAGTTTCGATTTTGAGTCCCCTTGGTTTGTGTCGAGTACCTCAATAGGTGTTGAGGGGGATATTGTTAACTTGGTTTTCAACACCTCGTTCAGTACTGTTATGTGATTTTTTCTCACAGGGATCTTACTGAATACACAACAAAATATCCTTAGGATTATCCTAGTAATCCTAGACAAAATGGGGGTAGCTTCCTTATGATTTTCCCAGATCTAGATCCAAAATCATGGATTCACAATTATCCTAAATATTAGGGAGGATTTTCATACCTTTCTTGAGGTGGTCCTCCGTATTTCTTGCTTGTTTCAATCCTAAAACTCTAGCTCCAAGATGCACAACTTGCTTCATGTACACAAAAGACAACCAAAACCTTATTTTCTTATCTACTATGGATTAGAATCCTAGATCCAATCTAATTCTAAATAGATATATAAATGAATAAATCATATCCATCATTCATTCAATAAATATGAGGGGAAAAACAAATGATCTATTAATAAAAAATGGAGAATATATACCAAATTATACCTCAACTTGATGAAGATGTATCCTCCTCCGATTCCTTGCTTCTTGACTCTCCTAGTAGCTTCTAGGTCATGCTAGGATCATTTACTTCTATCTATAATGATGGATACCTTTATAGTTGGACAACATAAAAATCCATTCAATTCTTCCCCCTCTTGTCCAAGGCTCGCCTCTATTATATAGCTCTTGGAGGAGGCTTGGGAGAGGACTCTAGATCTCGTAGAGGACACTAGAAACTCAAATTATGTGAGATCCTAAGAATTTTACATGAATATCCAAATAATCCCTCTCCTATCACCTCGTAACTGTGCAATTTTAGAAGTTTGGCAATGCCTCACTTATTGATCCACTAGTGACCAATGAGGGCTTGGATTGTTGTCCAGTAGGTGTCCCATGACGATGCCAAAAAGGGCTCAAAAAGGGTTCAATACTTAGGAAAAATATGTATTCTAGCCTTTATCCTCTAATGGATTCCTCTTTGGCCTATATGGTGGAAATTAAGGCTATAAAAAATTCTCCCTAATGTTTGAGGTAAGGAAAGGAGTGGATGGTTGAAATACATTACAATAATTTCCATGTGAGGCAGCACAAGGAGAGAAAAAAGGAGGTTCGGAAACCAAAGAAGTCCTACAATCAAACATCAAGGATGAGAGCATATATAAACCAATACCCTAAGTATACATACTTAGACTCTGAATGAGAATGGCCTCCAAACAATAGATTCTTGATCCATGATATGAAATGCTAGATAGTTGCCACAAAAGAATACAGAGTGGATCCATGTCATCAAGAATACCATAGCCATGAAAAATACAATGTGGATCTATGTCATGAACTCAATCATAGCCACTAGAAAATATAATGTGGATCTATGAAACAACATATAGATATCAAGAAGACGACGAGCACTGAGGAGAGTACCTTTGAAGTCTTCATATACAAGTGATATACTCCATCGAAACTTGGGAGGGGATGTTGTAAAGGATTGATGTGGCCCCAAAACCATGGTACTCATCCCAAAACCCGACGATATGAATCTACGACATGCAAATAAATGAGCTGATTTCGATCATGGTAGAAACCATCTAATTACTGGACATTAATGTATATCGTTAATAGACGTGAGGGGACCCACTGATGATGAATATGGACCCCAAGGTACCTAGTACAATATATCAAGTTTGAATATAGGATATGATGTTGAACACTAATAGAATCAATCGATCAGGATTCAATGATGTAAACTTACTGTCGATCACAAGGAGGCCTACCACTGAGGACTGCAAGCTCCAAGGTACTAGTTGGTTTTCAGATCCCTCTCCTAGATGATGCGTTGAAGTTGATAGGAAGAGATACATTGAATAAGGGCCTTAATGTATCCCCCATAAATCGACATGAAACATACACCGAGAGATGATGTGAAGAGAGAGTATCACAAATTACAACTGACACAGGGATGGTCGACTTAGGCTTAAAATTCCCTTGACCATATAGCACGACACAATGGTGACTTTGCAGAAAGACACAAGATTTGGATGAATATAATTCTATAATGTAAGAGGCATTGAATAGCTCTCCATTATGACTGGAAGAGTAATCATTCGAAGGATTATCTCAGACTCATATATATGCTGCCATGTTGAATATAGACCAATGGTGAAAAAATACCACTCTCTTTTATTAGTTATTTGTGTTTTTTGTCTTCTTCATGGTTTAATGAGCATGAAAGAATGATGCAAGTATGATTAGTCTCCTTCATGGTTTAATGAGCATGAAACAATGACGCAAGTAAGATCGATACCTTTTTCGTTTCCTTTTACAAGTCTGAAAAAGAGATAAAAGTATACTCACTGGGAGGGAATGAGCAGATTAACAACATGCTCCTATGTTCCAAGCACATGGAACTGACCTAAGAAATAAAAAATGAAAATGGTAATGGCAAGTGAGATCCACTCTTAGTAGTTTTTTTCTCCCTGGGTAGGTGAGTGAAAAACAGAGGCCAAATAATGCAAGAGGTGGATGGTGAAGGTTACTGCATAGCAGTAAGTGGGATATGGGCCAACAGTAGAGAAACAATAGGATGAATAATGTGAGAAGAAAATTCATAGGTGACCATTAATCAACACAAAAAAAAATTCAGGAACCCCCACAAGATGTGCCCAGAATATAGATGACGAGAGGAGAATGAGGCTCAATGTTCAACTCATGGTGGGGCTAAAGGAGGGCTCTTGAGACTACGGGAAAAAAAACATGGGAACCTAATGACAATTAAGGTTCTAACTAGGACTCCCATGAAGGGTAGACACTACCAAGCCAATTATGACATGGAAAACGAGTGTGGATAAGGTCACAAATGGTCGGGTTCGAACCTAAGGCATAACGCTGATAGTATGGATAGTTAATAATGCAAATCAGAAAATGTAGGGAAAAACCTGTCACTATATGCCAATTTAGGAATATATACTTCAAGTATAGTGGATTTCACCATATTCATAATAAAGTACCAAAAATTCTGTCAAGCACTTGTTAGCCATATTCCAAGGTCAAAACACATAGTGAAATCCCAGAAAATAAAATAATTTTTGGACTTTTAGGATATGATATATGAAAAACAAAAGCACACTCTTACCACACACCTATGTACAAGGCACTACATATATTGATGGTTTACACCAAGTAGATCCCATGGATAGGATCAATCCAAGGATCCTTTTCATAATCAAGGAACTCATGAGCCATTGTTGGGATCATATGGCACACCATGCCGAGGCCATGTCACATAGGAAAAATATCTACAGCCAAATATATTCATCGGGAGTGGTTTAATGAGATACGACAACTCTTTGATGAGACCCATCAAGACATGAAGGAGTTATGAAACACAAATATTTAGAGGAAGTGAGGGTAGAGAACTCAATGGCAAGTTATGAAAAAGATATCTAAGGAAGAAAAGGGTAAAGACTAGGAGTTTCACTAGATGCCCCAACAAATGCCCCTAGTCTCAGATCAAGACACATCATGTTAACTCTCATCGGTTTTGAATAAGGGAGAAGGAAGGTGTGATGAATATCATCCTCCCTAGTATTATCAATGGAAGTGATGACGTATAGGATGGCCTCCTTGTTGAGGAAAAGATATAAAATGATCTTACTCAAGCATTTTCAGATCTTGCTTGGATAAGGCAGGATAGACGGGAATATCACCCTATGTTTATAGCTTCAAAAATTGTTTCCTAATCCACAAGTATTGGTTACAAGGGCTTAGGTTGTTTTTCTTATTAATAAAAGATTGCCGAAAAAATAAATATGTATGTAATTTTATGAATATAACAGATGCAAAAGTAAATGTAGAGAGAAAAACAAAAATACCAAGTCAATAATTAACACAAATGAGATAGAAATAAATCACTTATTTCATTCCAATTAATCAAAATAATCATTCTCTTTACAAAATTCCCTAAGGAAGTTTGGACCAAAGTCAAACTTAGATGTTCTGGATGAAAACCATACAAAAGGACTTCTGATAGAAAGTAAAAAACTGAACTTTAAAATATGGATCATCTTGCCACAGATTGCTGCCCACTTGACTCTGCACAATATCCTTTATCAGTCATGAAATTTAATTCAAAAAAAGACAAGTCTACACAGACTATCAAAGATAGATCAACACCTCTAAAAAACAAGTGTCTGAATGATGTAATTCAGCCTTGACTCTTGATGTTTACAATAGGACCCTACAACCATAAAAGAGAATTAGGATTTCAATGAATCAAAGAATGAATGAAGACTGAACTATCTCAATAAAACTCAAGAGCAGACCTTAATATGCTTTCTCCTTCTATTCTCCTCTTGTTCCTCCTTGTCTTTTTTCCTTTAAGCGATAAAAATTATTTGAAGTAGTTAAACTACCTCTTTTAGTTAAGTTAACTAAAACTCAAATAACTTTTAGTTTAGGGGGGGAATTAATAAAATAATAATAAGAGTCTTTAATAAATAATAACTAGTAGGTGGGACCCTTGTGACTCCCTTTAGTTTCTTAACAAACACAAACACAACTAGTCAATCAATCAAACACATCCCTCCTTGTGTCTCCCATCATCATTATCATAATTTGAAATTTAATATCAATGATATTTGAAACCATATCCAAACAAATATAATATCCAAAATATCCAAAAATAGAATGTTGTCCAAAAAATTCAAGAGTCAATTGTTCTCAACAATCAATAAATAAAAACACTCAAAAACCATATTTGCTACTTTGGGAGACAATTTTCCCCTTGTTGTTGTTGTCTCCCTTTGATTTCTTTGAATTTTCCTTAAGATGTGTGGAGCCTTTAGGCATGATCTCACTGATAACATGAGAGAAATCATCTCTCAAGTGCATGCAAGATGAAACAGATTTGGCAGAGTCACTTGAGGGAGACGAGGGGGCAACAACAACTTTTCTTTTATTAGGTGCATGGTGGGCTTCGATTTTTAGCCTCTTTCTTGTGTGGGAAGACAGTACATGTGAGTGTGCAAGGGAAACTTGGACAGTTGGGTTATCCGGTGGAGGAGGAGTAGGTAGAGACAAATTGGGCCAGCCACAATGTTGGGAGATTGTCGGGTGGACAATCTCTTTCCATCTATCATTTTCAAGGACTTCAGGTTGTAATGAGACATGAGGTGGAATTGGAATACTAGGGATATGTGGGGGTTGGAAAGGAGGCGTTTCTAGCCTAGGTTGGACCACCCCTTGTCCAATCCAGTTGAAAAACCCAACTTGGAGTACCTGGTTCAACTCTTTTGGATCTGCATCAAAATGTATCGAAAACCTTGGCCTTCTAGGGCCCTTGTTCTAATTTCCCCTTCCCTATTATTCCGGCCATGGCTTCCTCTGTTGAAGAAACCCATTCATGTATGCAGTGTTTATTAGCAACTATTTTCTTCAACAAACCATACATGACATCTCTTTAAATATGAATCAAAGTTTGGCTCAACAACACATCAGACTCATGCAATCCAATCCATAAAAATCGTTTAATAATTGTCAATGAGTAGGGGGTGAATAAGGGTTCTGGGATATATGAGGTGTTCTATTGAGAGAAAAGTGATAAAATGAAAGGTAATAGAGCATGGTTACTGCTCAACAAATCATCAAACAATCAATTGTGTTGTAATAACAAAACATATCAATTGTAACTCATCTTTGTGCCATCCTTCAACTTCTATAATACAGATTTTTCATTTAATTATAATTTAATTTTAAGAACAGGGTGTGAATAGTGAATCTAGGAATGTGAGGGGATTTGTAATATGTGGAAAAGTGAGAGAATGGCAGGGAAATAACATATACTTTTCATAAAAAAAATCAAGTAATCAATAAACATAATGCTGTACTAAAATCAATACAAAAAATACCAACACCATATCAACAATTACTGTGTATCAAATTGTTCATTGTTCTAGCAGTTAAATTTCCCAAAACTTCTCAATTTAGAATAGTCTATGCAATCATACTCATAATCAAAACAAATTTCCATTCAACAGTACTGTTAAGAAAATGTTGATCTTTTATTTCTTTGCCTTCCCCCTTTCTTTTAAAAAACACACAACAATATGTTCAACCTCTATCCATAATGAATCATTCTAATAGTAAAAATCCATTTCCTACCAATTCACAATAGTTTACCGAATTAAAATATACACAAGTCCCTTTCCAAATCGAACATACTTCCAAAACGTGCCTGATTACACATATTCTTCATCATATCAACCAATAAGATTTTGCAACGAAACCACAGTAAACATAAAACCCGAGCCTCATCACTGTCAATGTAACCATTTATAACATGCACAATGAGTCAATAATATATGTACAATGAACATAACCAAATACACAAAGTCACCATAAAACCCGCAATTAGCCATAACCCTGATCAGGCCTAGAAAAACACACAGGTGTTTCCAATTGGCAATTAAGACCATGCTGTAAGAACACAGTGAGTGGAAGTATAATGAAAAGGAGACAACTCTCGACTGCATATTATTGTTCGTTCCCAATTGTAACCATTCGATAAATTTAATCATAGGAAAATGAGATAGGGACTCGACGGAAAAAATCCATAACCACTCCACTTGATAAACCAATATTTGATAACCAAGAAGATTCCCGAAAGGAGCAAGAACAGTTAGAGGTTTAAAATCAGGATTTGTCCAAAACAAATACAAGGTGACAATCAAGAGAGTTCTCATTCAACAATATCACAGAGAACTAGAGGTCCTCAGAGATATATCAACCACAAAAAAAAAAACCTTTTGATACATACACAATAGTAATACACATGGTCTCCTTCTAACTCCTAGTCTCGGCAATGGAACAATAGTTAGCCACAAAGTAAATAAGGATGGGTAGGGTCGAAAAAAATGATGCACATAGTGTGTTTTACATTTGCAGAGGAGAGGTGAATGTTGTAATATCCCTCGATTGAACCCAATTGTAAAAGTAATATAAATATACTTAAGCTGGTGAGATTTTTTGAACTCATTTGGTAATGCACATCATGTGGCATAGTGTGTGCATGAACTGCGCAGTAAAATGATGTAATATGCACATCACAAGATACCGTGTGCAGTAACTAAGGTGTGCGTAGTATGGAGGACAATGAGCCCTATGTATATTATATATGTTATATGCTGGTGAGCCGGTTACTATAAGCTGAGATTCTTATGTTTTGGTATTAGGCCGAAATGCCTAGATGTCAAGGGCCAATGCGCCTACTTTGTACATGACTCATGATTAATATAAAATACATCATTGTGCACAGACTGACCATGATAAAATAGATGGGGAACTGAACTTCACCAGTTAGGGAAGGGGAGGGCCAAAAGTCAAAGGAATATTATATTAATATTTCTTAAAATGTAAAGTATGGATAATTATTTTATCCTAATTTCTAAAGTTGGAGACAAGTGGACCAAAGTAACTTTCGATATGAAAAGTGTCAAGTTGGGGACATGCATTCATATCATGGAGGGGAGACTTCTCAGAAATACCTTACCAGCAGCTCGATGACCATCACTGTTCATGAAGAGTTCACAGTGATTCTGGTACACACTCAATTATCCAATCAATGTTTCCATGACCATTTCAGTCATACATTCTATTATCCTTGAGACAACCTTTTCACCATTCTAGAACCTGTTCCCATAAACCTTTTTGGTTGGTGTACCTGGTTAGCTTGGAGTGGGATTGAAGAAGCGGGTTGTTAGGCTCGTGAGCAGTTCTCTAAGCGAGAGAATTACTGGGGATTGATTCTTGAAGGTGCTAGACTACAACTATAGTGCTCCAAGACTTCCGGTCTGACCTGTTGCTGAAGCCCTGGAAGGGAAGTGGGGCAGTCGAGGGAATGTTGAGCAGAGAAGGGGCACACTTCCTTGGGTGGGATTGGCATGTGGGGAATGAGAGGCTATAGGATGTTAGTTGAGTGAGCACCTAAGACAAAGTCTTTCCTATTGTCCATGAGCCTTAGCCTGGATAGGAACCCTTTACCCTGGGTGGAGTTCAGTCCCAGCTCGGGGGTGACTCACTATTGAGAGTGATGAACAATATAGTCTATGGCTGGGAGGTTCGTGGACGGTCTGTAAGCAGTTGATGATAGTTTTTCTAAGATAAGTACCAATTGTATGATAAAATGATATGTTGTTTTGTTATTTACATGCCTATGTTACGATTTTATCATATATGTGATTATGATTTCTTGTGTGTTTATGGGTAATTTTCTGTAAATGATGCATATATGTAATTACTGTTATTTCAATATAAAATTCATATGTTACAGAAAGAAAATTGTTGTTTATCCTTATAGCTTCCACCATAATGTTGTATGTATATGTTTTATCTGCATGTAGTTTAAAGAGTAAATATAGATGGCATAGGTCAGTTGATTACTGGGAATGTTATCGACTAGTGTTAGAGCATGAGTGGTTTCTCTGGAGTGGTGCACTCTAGCCTATGGTTGGTCGGGGGTATGTTATAGAATGGTATCAAAGATTTAGTTCAACACTGAGCTTGGATGGGCCAGAGGGGTTCAATTGAAGCGAATATTCAAAGAAGAGTAACTTCGAAGTGACCATAATTGGAGTCATGGAGTGTTCATGGAAAAAGGTTGGCGTGCTGGTGCGCGGGTGGTAAATTTTGTCACCACATAGGAAAACGATGGCGTACCAGTGTGCACAGTAAATTGTGGCATCACACAGAAGATTATTATTTGTAGATGCATGCACTGAATTTATCCTGGCATGGTGAGAAAATACATAGTAATGTGCACATGGGGTGCGCAAGTATTGCTTAACGCAGAGGAGTTTTGTTAGTACGCACATAAGTATGAGTATAAATTGTTTCACGACGGTGTATTCAGTAGTGTGCGTAGATATTTGGGCACTATGGAATATGTTAAACTTGACATGGTGCATGCATAGGATGGAATGCATTTGGAATATCAATGCATGGTACAAAAACTGTGCGCAGTGGGTATTGACGTACAATGCAAGAGCAGTGCGTGTGAGTTGTCGGTGCGACGAAGAAGAAATGCACGGTAGATTTAGGTGCGCAGAAAAGAATTTTACCTTGTGATATTGCTATGAACAATAATATAAATGAACAGGTCAAGTTTAATACGCGCGAAGTCGCTTGGAAGATGATGAGTCTGAGTTTAAATTGCATAATAATAAAAGAAAAATAAACACATAACCGCATCGAAGTATTAATTAAAAAGAATTCTGAGTTTTATTTTCCTTCGAGTTAGACAGATGAAAATAAAAATATAATATTACAAGAAAAAATTATTATAAAATAAAAGAAGATTCATAACATCACCAGATAGGAATTGTAATAAAACAGTCTAAAATCCATTTCTGTATTTATATAGTAGTATTAATCACAAAATTACAAAAGGGTGATGCCAACAATTAGCCTGTTCTAAAAAGGGTTGTTTGAAGAACATGCCTATCATCTCTTTTACTCTTTACCTCCGCTACCGGCTGTTCAAAATTCGTTGAGACATGCTTATATTAGTTGAAGACTTACTTCATCTTAGCGATCTCTTCCTTTAAGGAAGAATCTAACCAGACCGGTTGATTCTCCCCAACACTTTCAGCCGCTTCAGCCATAGATTCCTCCTTGTTATGCCACTTACTCCTTTTCTTCTTAGCGGCTGGCCTGTTGATGACTAAATATTTTATAGTGGGATTCAACTTGGTTTCCAATCACGAGTCTATAACCGGATTTGTGTGGAACTTAGTTGCTAGAATGTGTGCAAGGACCCTTTCCTCCTTACGCACAGGAAAGTCTAGTATGTTTCTCAAATAACAAGTCTCACTCGACTTAGTATTGTCCATGTATCTCAGGTTGTGGATACCAAAAGGTGTTTTTATAGAGAGCAGAAAGTTGAGCAATTTGGGGATTACCTCGGTTATGGATATGCATATATATTCATACTTGGGGAGTGGTAATTGTAGAACTCCATTTATGAAGCATAAACAGATTACGTACAAGAGAGTTGGGTTGCCATACTTGTCCAATCCATTTCGAATGATTATATTTTTAGTTTGTTACATGGCGGTGTTCGGTTGACGTCACATGGCTGCGAAGTATTGAACAAATGAAGTAGGGTGATCTGACTAAGCCATCGCCTGCTCCACGAGGGTGGATTTGACATGTTGAGACACGTGATACCGTGTCTTCGCAAAAGTGGTTTAGACAAACCACCTTCTTGCTCAAGTGTATCTCGGAAGACACTACGCTTTTGTGTTTTCGAGACTTGGGTCTTATCTATAATTTCCATGGTGATAACACTAGGAAATCAGGAGAGAAAATTCTGATGTGTATATAGGATCAAAAGGTGCTTATTCTCATGAATTGTTGAAATTTATCCTAGTTAGTTTCGATGACTACACATTTTGTAGAATTAACAACAACTCAATCAGGTCAGACCAGTGTAGAGTCCATAGGAATGGAATAAGCACAGGGGAATTGCAGTCAGCAAGAGGAGAGCAAAGGGGTAGATTTCCATTTGGGAATGGAAGTAACAAACTCCAACAGACATGGAGAAGAAAGGAATGAAGATATGAATATGGATGAGACCATTAAGAATTTGCAGAAGGATATCCAAATACATAAAGATGATAATGAAAGGCTTATGAAAGTCAAAGAGCAACAGGATGACTTCAAAATGAATCTATTGGAAGGTTTGAACATAATAGAAAAGAAATTGGTTAAGGAGAGTGACTCAAGTAAATCCGAGAGTCACAAATCTTTAGAGTAGAAAGGAAAAGTAAAAAGTGCTAATAGACATCACCATAATTCCCAAAGGCATTCCAATAAGAGAGCAGGAAAGAACTCAATTCTATCCCATGTCAAAAGGTGTAAGATATCTAGGGTGGATGAACTGCGAGGAGAAATGAAAAAAATCAATCCTCCTACATTCAATGGTGAGAACAAGAAGGATGAAGATGTAGAAACATGGTTGTTAGGCATGAGGAAATATTTTCAATTGCATAATTATTCTTCTCATGCAGAAGGTAGAATCTCTATCTGTCAACTCAAAGGAAAGGCATCCATGTGGTGGGATCAACTTGTGTAGATGCGACACATTGTAGATAAAATTGTTACTTGGAAGGAATTAAAGAAGTATTTTGAGAAGAAGTACTTAACTAAAAGGCACTATGACAAGAAAATGAAAGATTTCTTTGAACTCAAGCTTGGAAGCATGACCATAGATGAATATGAGAGAAGGTTTCTGGAACTGCTGAAGTATGTCTCTTTCATCAAGGATGAGATAGTCAAGATTCAAAGGTATTTAAGTGGATTTCCATTGTTCATCAGTGAAAAAATACATTATGATTATCCAAAGACATTAGAAGAGACCATAAGGAGATTTAAATGCCTATATGATCAACAGAAAGAAAGGACAGCTTTCCAAAAGGCCTGGGAAGACAGTAAGAAATTCAAGGTGGATCAAAGGAAGAAGGGATCTAAGCCACCATTCTTAAAAAATAATCCACAATTACAACAAACGCATAAATAACCCAGAGTGATTGACACAGGGAGTCAAGGGCCAAGACAACCACCTATGCAATGTTGGGGTTTTAAAGGAGACCATAGGTTCAAAGATTGTCCTCGTCGAGGTGAAAAAAGTAGGGTTGTTCACAATGTACAGCGAGCATAAACAGTAGAGGACATGGGAAGATATGTGCCAAGGATTTATGTAGCCCTGGACAACAAGAAATCAGAGTATCAGTCCCACATGATTGAAGTGGAAGTTATGATCAACAACTAAACCCTTGCTATTTTAATTGATTCAGGAGCTAGTCATATTTATATAGACCCTAATATGGTGGAAAGTTTGCAACTGCCAAGAAGCAAGCATGGGAAATCCTGGTTGGTTCAACTGGCTACATGAGCCAGAAGAAAAGTTAATGAGATGGTTAAGTCATGCCTCATAGACATGAATGGACTGAATACCAAGGAAGATTTAAAAATCTTGCCTTTAGGTTCCTATGACTGTTTAATTGGGATGGATTGGTTGGACCAACATCACACTCTCTTAGATTGTCACAACAAATATTTTACTTGCTTGTATGAGGAAGGGAAACTAAGGAAGGCACAGGGAATTCCTAGGGCAATAACCATTAGAGAAATTTCAACATTGCAGCTAAAGAAATGTTACAGAAAAGGATGTCAAATAATTGCAGCTCATTTGGCAGAGACAACTAAAGATAAGGTGCCAAATTTGGAGGATTATGCAGTCCTAGAAGATTTTTAAGATGTGTTCAAGGAGGTACCCAGACTACCCTCAAGGAGAGAAATTGATTTCTCTATAAATTTGATTCCTGGAGCAGCGCCAGTATCAAAGACGCCTTACAGAATGAGTACACTAGAATTGAAGGAGTTGCAAATGTAGCTTGAAGAACTTCTAAAGAAGGGGTATATACACCCAAGCGTGTCACCTTGGGGTGCCCTAGTCTTGTTTGTGAGAAATAAAGATGGAACACTAATGTTGTGCATGGATTTCAGACAGTTGAATAAAGTGACTGTTAAGAAAAAGTATCCTCTACCAAGGATTGATAACCTGTTTGATCAATTGAAGGATGCAAAGATATTTTCAAAGTTAGATCTCAGATCAGGATACCATCAGGTAAGAATTAAAAAAGAAGGTATTAGAAATATTTCCTTTAGGACAAGGTATGGTCATTATGAGTTCACATTGGTACCATTTGGTTTGTCAAATGCACCAGTTGTTTTCATGTTCTTAATGAATGGTGTTTTCGAGAGTATTTGGACAAGTTTGTCATTGTCTTTTTGGATGAAATTCTTATATATTCCAAGTCAGAGGAAGAGCATGAACATCATTTGAGGATGGTGTTGCAAGTATTAAGGGAACGTCAACTATATACCAAATTGAGAAAGTGACCATTTTATCAGAAACATATTCATTATTTGGGGCATATCATTTCAAAATATGGGATAACAGTGGATCCTGAGAAGATAGAGGCCATTAGATAATGGTAATCACCAAAGAATGTGATAGAGGTGAGATCATTCATGGGTATTATAGGCTACTACATAATATTTATTGAAGGATTCTCAAAGATTTCACACCCAATCACTTCTTTGCAAAGAAAGGGAGTGAAGTTTCAGTGGACACTAGATTGTGAGAGAAGTTTCCAACACTTGAAACAATTATTGACAAGTGCTCCAATATTAAGGATCACAGACCCAGAAGAAGACTTCATTGTATGCACTGATACATGTAATGAAGTAATCGGTGGAGTCCTCAGTCAAAATGGGTTTTTCATATATTACAAATAAAGGAAGTTGAAGGATCATGAAAGAAACAATGCCACTCATGATTTGGAGTTGGCGGCCATAGTGAATGCCCTGAGGAAATGGAGACACTACTTGATGGGGAAAAGGTTTGAGCTAAGAACAAATCACAATGGTTTGAAATATTTATTTGATTAGCCAAATCTAAATGCTAGACAAAGCATATGGTTAGAATTTCTAAAAGAATATGACTTTGATATAAAGCATATCAAGGGGAAAGAGAATAAAGTGGTTGATGCACTTAGTAGGAAGGTACATGAATTACATGCTACAACCATTATCATGTACTAAAATGATGTTAAAAGAAAAATTCTGGAGGCTGCTAATGCAAATCTGTAGTACAAAGAATTGGTAGCAATGCTACAATAGGGTAAGATACTTTGGAAGGTGGATGATTATAAGTTGGGAGTAGATGGAATACTGTTGTGTAAGAATAGGATTTTTGTTCCAAATGTCCAGGACTTGAAACATATGATTTTGCATGAAATGCATAATGTTCCTTATGAAGGGCACCCTGGATATCAGAAAACTGTGGAAGCAATCAAGAGCCATTACTTTTGGCCAGGTATGAAGAAAGAGATCATCGAGTACATCACTAGATGTATGGAATGATAGAAAGTGAAAGCTGAGAATAGAGACCCAACATGGTTGCTGTAACCTTTAACCATTCCTGAATGGAAGTGGGAAGTGGTGACAATGGATTTTATTACGGGATTGCCTAGAACAAGCAAGATGCATGATTCGATCATGGTGGTAGTGGACAAGCTTATGAAAGATTCCCATTTTATTCCACTGAAAACTACACACAAGGAAACAACAGTTATTGATATTTTTATGAAGGAAGTGGCACGATTACACAGAATTCCTAAAATAGTTGTATCTGACAAAGACCCTAAATTCACCTCGAATTTATGGAAAGGATTGCTCAAAGGATTCAGAACCAATCTGAACTTTAGTACAACTTATCATCCTGAGTCTGATGGACAAAAAGAAAGAGTGAACAGGGTGATAGAAGATATGTTAAGAATATACGTGATGAACAAACCATCAAAATGGGAAGACTACCTACACTTGGTAGAATTTATGTACAACAATGGGTATTAGGCATCGTTGAATATGATCCCATTTGAAGCACTTTACGGTAGAAAGTGCAATACTCCATTGAGTTTGGATAATCCAGCTGATAGAACAATAGTTGGGCCAAAGTTGCTCAGGGATATGGAGGACCAGATGACAAAAATTAAGTAGAGTTTAAAAGCTCCTCAAGACAGAAAGAAAATTTATGCCGATAAGAACATAACCCACATAGAATTCAAAGTGGGTGATCATGTTTTATTGAAAGTGAAATATAACATGAGTTCTCTGAAGTTGGGAAGCTGCGCCAAGTTAGAAGCTAGATTTTGTGGGCCTTTTGAAGTCCTGGAGAGGATTGGTCCAGTTGATTATATGATTACATTGCCTGCACCTATGTCTATTCATAATGTCTTCCATGTATCATTGCTAAAGAAATGTATACCTGATGCTAATCATGTTATTCATTCGAATGTGATTCAGGTGGAGCAAGAAGGCATTTTTCAAGTGTATCCGGTGTGCATTTTGGACCGGAAAGACAAGCAACTCTAGAACCGAGCCATAGGGATTGTAAAGGTTCAATGGACATGGTACGGTCCTAAGGATGCTACTTGGGAGCATGAAGATGCAATGTGGACAGAATTCCTGCATCATTTTGAATATTTTTGAAAACTTTGATATATATGGGTGTATGATGCACTGAGGACAATGCATAAATAAGGGGAGGGGATTGTAATATCCCTCGACCGAATCCAATTGTAAAAGTAATATAAATATACTTAAGTTGGTGAGTTGTTTTGACCTCATTTAGTAATGCACATCATGTGGCATAGTGTGTGCATGAAATGCGTAGTAAAATGATGTAATATGCACATTGCAAGATACCACACCCAGTAACTAAGGTGTGCGCAGTATGGAGGACAATCATCCTCGTGTATATGATATGTGCATACAGGGTGACGACTTTGGAACTGAAACCACAGATGAAGACCTCCAACTTGGTTACAAGTACAGTTATAAATCCATGGTTGATTGTAGGAAAATCATGGGGCAGACCCCAAGATCCAATTTGCTAGATAAGTTAAATAAAAATCATTCCACATTAACCTTTCGTTACTTATAAAATACGTAAATGTTTAATATCATCCATAATTTAATGTCTTTGTTTGTTTTAATCAGTGGAGAAACACTATAAACCCTACCATTAGTACTGAACAACAGATCTTTTATAGTGAAACGTAGCTAGAAGATCATGGTGCTCCCCAACAGCCCCATCCTAATGAGGTGCAGTCCCAAGATGTTCCTATGAATGAGTCCCACGACAATAAAATGTCTATATTTTAATCATATAGTTAATAATTTTGTACTTACAAATTTTGATGTTTCAATGGTAGAGCATGTCACAGATGATCATCCTTGACCTAAAGATTAGGTGAATAGGCCAAGAACCATTCCAACATTCCCAACTAGAGGACCAGGTAAATAATTACATTGCAGAGTTTTTTTTTAATATTAATGAACTACTTCAATGATATTTAAAAAATGGCCATATAAATTTAATATTTTTTTATTTTTTTAGGTGATGGCCCCTCACAACAGCATCCACGTTGTGGGTACGAGACAAGACATACTCGGCATGAAAGGATTGAAACAACATCATCTGTTGAAGAGCACCCAGTAAACAAAGACATGGACATTGATGATTTTCTTAAGAACTGGAAAGAAGAAAAGAAGACTAAAAGAAATTCATGATGTCATGTAATAATTTTATAAGACAGTTAGATGTACATTATATCGCTGATAATATACACAAGGCTATTTCTATGGCTTGTATATATCTATGAATGTAATTTTGTTATACACTTAATGATAATTTCAGCTTCTCTTAATGATGCAACTTCAAAAATCTTGAGACATGATATATGCAACTTTGAAAGTCTTGTGACATGTTTCATTGTGTCTCACATGACAAAGAAGATTACCATAATTTTCATTGTGTCATGTACATGGTGTTTTATGTTTAAGAAGAGATCTTAGTGACTGCCAATCCACTTTAGAGTCCCAAAATAGATTTTAGAACCTATCTCTGATCTAGAGGTGAAGATGGAAATAACATACAAGACATTTTCATTCTATGCATCCAATTAGCATAGTTTGTGGATATGTCAACCTTTGATAACAAAGTTCTTAAACTTTATTTTATGAAGAAGGCATCCCTTTTTTACAATGTGAAATCTGGAACAAAGAGGTATATGAAGGCATTTCTACATAGGAGGGTAATAACCTTATTGGATTTGTGTAGGAAGAAAAATGGCCCACTGTCTGTTCCATGGAAAATATTGCAGTGACATATTAAGATGGTAGTAAGGAAGAATTTGGAGGGGGAGTGGTCCATATAAATTCTAGTTTTCTGTATTCCTATTTATAGGTGGGAAGGGGAAAATATGATTATTGGGAATTGAAATTGTATTTAGCAAAGAACTAGTATTCGGGTAATAATCAGGGTTGCATTTTGGGAAAGCTTAATTACATGTGACCAAATCGATGAAAAGCACGAAACTATAAGTTGTAGTTCTTACTTAATTTTGTGTAGATTTTCTTGGTGTTGCTAGTATACTGTGGACATTATTATAATTTATTTATTTCTTAGTCTCAAGCATTAGGGCCATTTTTTCTAAACAATGGCCTTAGGTGATTAACCTTTACCCTCATCCATCATCATCATTGTATTCTACCTGAAAACCCTTTTATTGTTATTGTTTGAGGTGGGGATGAATTTCTATGATTACAACTCCTATATTTGTTGCCTCTAAGCTATTGTGTTAGGCTTCATTCATATGTGAATATTGATTTCATATTTACATGCAGAGTTAGATGGTTTCTTTACATCCACTACCTCTATTAGTTTATGGGGATTCTTGCCCAAAATAATTCTGGTTCGAAATTCTTTGCAAAGGTCCTATGGCTGAAAATCCTGGTGAGAACCTTCACCTTTGTCGACTCCATCTTCCTTGCTCAAATTTTCTAGCTATATAGGAGTCTTGTGACCCTGTTTGGCTCTAGGTCATTTAGTGCATATGTTTTCCATACATATGAAATTTCCATGGTGATTCCCCAAGTTTTTGTCTGGTCTTAAAGGTTTGTAGAGGATACATACTAATCTATACTCCCTCCTAATATTTGAAGCAATAGGAAGTGCTCCAATCCTATCCATTAAATTTCCATTCAAATTCATTGGCTAGGTGAATGACTACTACATATTTCATGAGAGTTGTTGATTGCAAATTAGTGAACAAATAATCCAGTTTTCCAATATCCAATGGAATAGGTTTTCTGGTAACATGACAATATTTCCCTAGTAGTTAAAAAACTAAATATGGCAATGATTTTCTTGAACTAGTTGCAGGTGCCTACAAGAAACCTAGTGACTGAGGATGGAGTTCTTGTGGGGTCTTATCCTTAGATTTTCAATACAAGCTTCCTCATGGATAATAGTTGGTAAGATGAAAATGGTTTTGCTAACTTGGTGACAGCTGAGAACCACCAAGGCACTTGAAACTGCATACATCCATTCTCCAACATTGACATTATATTTCCATGCTGATGTAAGATGACTGTAACAAAGTATGAATTCTTAAAATATGATGCACTAGATACATATGGTCAAGATGGATTTTGATTATGCATGGGGTGCTCAAGCATGGGATGATATTTTATTCGGTAGACTCCATATCTAATCTTCTTGCACAATGTATTCCAAAGGCTAAAACTCTCTCAAAGTGTACATGGTTATTTCCTCATAAACGTTTAGCTATTATTCAGTCATTTAACCTTTTAATGTCTTTGAAAAATGTAGGTTTGAAGGGTGGTCACCTCCACGATCCAGAACACATTTCTGGAAAGGTGTAAATCATTTTCTTCTCTTGCGTCATGAAATTTTCCTTCATTTCCTTGTATACTTAAATTCAAAACCGGGAAAACAAATGACACATAGCATGCATAACACATATTTTTTCTATGACTGGGACTAATAGTAATTTTTCATATTCATAAACAAAAAAATGAGACTTATATTTTAACAAAAATTGGTCTAAGAGATTGGTCATGTAAGAGAACATTTCCATTGAACCACAACCATCTAGTGTAGATATCACCACCAACCTAGGCTATGAGGCCACCATGGTGAAAAAACCAAGCAATATGATTCTATATTTCTCATCCCAACCTTTCTACTCACATTCTTACCAAACCTTATCAACACAAAACATTACAAGAATCTGATTCATCCTGCGATAGATAAGGAACTCTCTTCCAGTACTGGGAGTAATAGTAATTTTTCATAAATGGAATATTTACACCAAGTCATATAAATGGAATATTTACACCAAAATATAATATGGATGTTATTAAGAGGTTTGGCACACTAGGTATGGATATCAAGGACTTAACCATGATTCAAGGACAATCACTAGTGCCTAAAGAATATTTCTAGGGTTCATGGTTGTATGTCCCACCTATGGATTTTGTACTATAATTATGAGTGATGACAATGTTGTGAGTGTCCAAACCAATCAAAATTATGAATGGCCTATTTTTAATAATATTTTCCTTCTCTTTTCATAGTAAATAAATAGAATAATAGATTAAGACTTCGATTTCGTATTGTAAAACCTACTATCTTATCATAGTTTAATCCTTTAATCATTATAGTAGTGACATTTTCACAAAGTCTCTTACATAAGTGAAGTTTTCCAAACTTTGATCTATGTTAGGTGTTTAATAAGTTGTCATTAAGGGGGGATATGCTCTAATGCCTCCTTCATTCTCTTATTGTGTCACCTTTGTAAAACCTTCAAACATATCATAGGTTGTTCTTAAGGGGGGATGTTAGGATATTTCGACACTTAGGAGTTATTTAGTATAAAATTGGTCTAATGTGTCTTTGTCCTAACATGGATAAGGCCTTGAATCCCGTCCTTGGTCAAAACATTATCCTAATTGCATATGTATCCCACTTGGTGGCTAAATATCCCCTTTAAAGGATGCATGTAATGGTTTAAGACCCCATTTTATCCCATGAGCCCTCAAATATTCATTTAGTTGATATGTCTCTTCTTTTCACTACTTTACCATGGTCAAGACACCAAGATCGATCTTTGGTATGAAAAAAATACTATAGGAACCCATATCCTATTTTGAGATCAAATATCCTTTTTAGAGGTCCTATGTGGTGATTTGAGTCCATGTCCATGGACAATATCCTTAAAATATTTATATATGACTTGAGTCCCTTTATGTTCTCTCCTTGTCATGGTTATGACCCCTAGACCTATCCTTGGTGCATGAAACCACCTAACGTCACACATATCCCAATTGGAGTCCAAATATCCCCTTGAAAGAAACTTTGTAGTGGTTCAAGGACATGTGTATGGTTCATAAGCATTAAAAGTTTCATTTAGATCTTAAGACCCTTTATTTTCTCACATGACCATGGTCGTCACAGTCTCCAAATCCATCCAATGCATCTAAAGTTTTCTAATATTTCCCAAATCTCATTCATATGTTAAATATTATAATCCCTAAAATACTAATTTAGATCATACAACGCTTGTTTTCCTTCATTGACCATGGTCAAAGCCTTGAGACCCATGCCTGGTATGCAAATTCTCTTAATGATGCCTATATCCCACCAAGAGGCTAATGATTTGAGTTTGTATGGTGGTTTGAGTCCTTTCATGGACTATGGCCCTAGAAGCTTCATTTATAGCCAAATCCATGAGATCCATATCTTTTATGTAAAGCCTCCTAAAAGTACCAATATTGAGCTCAAGGACAAAGTTAATTTCTAAAAGTTTTTTTTAGTTGTTTGAAGAATATTCCATGTCCCATAAGACTAGTTACACTCATTTATGGATTAAGGACATTATTTTCATCCCCTAATCATGGTCAGGGCCCAAAGACCCATCTCGGCTACACAAAAAATCCTAATGGAAACTCTTTCTCATTCATATAAAAAATATCCCCTTTAAAGGGATGATGTTGTAGTTAAAGGCCTTGATCATACTTTATGGATTAAGGGCCATATTTGAATCACCTAATCATGGTCAAGTCCCCAGCATAAATCCCTACTACACAAAAAATACTAATGGAAACTTCATCCAACCTGTATGCAAAAGATCCCCTTTAAATGTCTCATGTTTTAGTTCATGGCTTTAATCATGGCCTATTAACCCAATAATATTTTTTCAAGGCCTAATTCCTTTGATTTATCCCCAAACCATGGTTAACTCCTTCATAGCCATCTTTGATACACAAAATATTATAACAATACCCATATCTCACTCAAAGGTTCATGATTCCCTATAGACAACATGTTATATGGTTTAGGGCATTGATGATGTCCCTTAATACCTAAAGGATTCATAAATGAAACAAGGGCCTTATTTTCCTCTCTTGACCATGGCTAAGTACTTAATGCACATGTCCCTAATGCAAAATATTTCATAATGGTACACATATTCAACTTGGAAGCCAAATATTTCCTATAAAGGGAATATGTTGAAGGTGATGTTCATGGATATTGAGCTTTACAAATCCATTTATGGAATAAGGCCCTTATTGTCCTCCCTTTGTTATGGTAAAGTACTTGAGACCCATTCCTACTATGAAAAAACTCATTATTATACCCATATTCTACTTATATGAGAACGATTCACTTTAAAGGAACTATGTTGTAGTTTGAGGCCTTGATCATGGCCTATTAGATCAAGAATATTAACTTAGGTCCTTATTCCCTCGACTTCTTACCCAACCATGGTCAAGGCTCTAGTACCCATCCCTAATGCATAAAACCTTCTAATGGAATCCACATACCACTCTAATGATAATGATATCTTATATAGGGAATGTTTTGTGGTCTGTGGCATTGTCCATGGCCCTTGTAGGTCCCTAAAAGATTCATTTAGAGCCTAAGGGATTTATTGTCTTCTCATGCACATTATCAAGGAATTGAGACCTATCCCAATTATCCAATGAATTATAGGAGAAACCATGTTCCACTTGGAGGATATGGTAATATGAATATTAAAATGGTAATATTAATATTAATATTAAAATTGCAGCCTAAAATATTAATACTAGAGGTGGGCAACAGGGACCTGTATGGGCTAAATCATAGTGAATGATAGTGTTTTTGATGCCATATTAACATAACCRRTTWWTCTTGAATAAGTGAAACTAGTTTTTTCCTTCATATTCATAACTATATGAAGTTGTTGATTAGAGATTATYTTGTAACCAGTATGAAGATGTCTAATATTGATGTAAGTGCTTATATTTGATCATTCATTGGTATTAGCATCAAGACTTAATGGTGTCCACCCTTTGGAGGTTTTGACATGTATAAATGTTATGCATTATTGATTCACATGTTCAATGGCCTATTGATTGATGGGTTGTTTACCTACGAGGTTAAGAGGTTGATAGATTGATGATCCTTAACTTTATTTAGTGTATATGGGTTTAAATGTATTAACCTTGTTCCTAAGGATTGTCATGTTTAAAAGTGAATATACCTTTCATCCACGGTGTTGTAGATGTTTGGTAAGAGGAATTTGTCTTAGGGATACTATGAATGAGTTGGATTGATGTTAAACCAATAATCTTTGGTGGTATATTTCTATTGTTAACAAGACTTAGTTGTAAACACCCTTGAGTGTCATGTATGCATTGAATGAGTAGACCTCTTATATATGCAGAGTGAAGTTATTATTCATGAATAGGATTGTAAATGTCCATTAATTTGAATGCATGTCTATTGATATGAATGCATGGATGTGTTTAATTTTTGAATATGAAATTGTACTTGTTATGATTTGGATAATACCATTTTTAACTAGTTGTCTTCATCTTGAAGGTTATGCTATGTTGTTTACTTTGAATGATAGTTTTGAGTGGGTTGTATGCAACTCTTCATAATGAGTAGGTATGAAATGATCATATAGCAAGTGTGCAATGGTGTTATGTATGACATGGTATAATACATATTTTCTCTTGTTGTTAGCTACCATATGAAAGAGAGAAAGATATTTTAATCATGCCTTTGAAACTTATCATGTGAATGATTGTAAACTTTCATATAATAGGCTAGTCTTAAGTCTATTATGGTAATATATTTTTTTTTTACACAAGAAATGGGTTTATATATTAAAACCAGTGGTATAACCACTGTAGAGAAAACTTACATAATTCAGCCCTGTGATCAATGCGGGAGCTTTGAGATTACAAAAGGGGTTGTCATGCTATAAAGTCCTAGAATTCCCATAACATCTGAGAGTCCAAAATATAATTAAAATCAGAATAAGAACCGTCTTATAGCTCGATTGTTTGAGTTGCATAAGGGCCTATACTTGAACTTACAAAGAAGATAACCAAAGATCCAAAAAGAACTAATTCTAGGAAAGAGGAATTTGGGATTAAACCTTTTGACCCAGGATGGAGGAGCTTGCGCTCATGGTCGCTTTCCCCCCTGCATCTGTCTGGTGGCTCTATCCTGCAGCGTGAATTTCCATCTTTTCAATTCTTGGTTCCAGATCAAAAATTTTGTTGTTAGCTTGCTGAGTTGTGTAGGTGAGAGATTCTACCACTTCCTCCCTTAGTTGGATTAGATCTTCCTCCATAATTTTGAACCTACAACCTCCTTCCCTGTCAAGATGGAGTAGGAACCCTCTATGCATGCTAAGTGTGTGTTTCAGCCTACGAATTTTGAGTTCCAAGGAGGGTGAGGGATTATGGGGGGTGGTTGATTTGGAACTAGACTCCATTGTGAGAGCAGTGGATAAAGACCAGGAGGGTGACCTGGCCAAGGAAAATGGGTAGAGACTAACTGGACGAAAGACTGGGAGATCAAGCCAGGTGAGAAAATAGATAGAATTGGGAAGGAAAGATGAGTAGGAGTAGTTCGCCACCTTCCTGAATTTAACGTTATCTTGTTTGTGCACCACCATGGGAGGAGGGGGGGCTCACGTGAGTGTCATGCAGGGGGGATAAGAGATCTGTGCAGAGGTGCAGGAGGTACGTGAGGTGAAGGATAGGGAGGGGGAGGGGAGGGGAAATGAACAGTGCAGATAAATATTGTCACATGGGAGAAGGGACAGACAAAGGAGGCGGAGGAGGGATTCCACGAGTATGATGTCAGGAGGGAACACAGACCACTTTCCCTGGGAGGCCCAGCTGAGCGCTCATTGGGTGTCGCTAAGGGAGAGGGATGAAAACCAAAGTTCCATTTAGGGAGAGTTGATCCCTACTCAAGTGGGTGATGGCTTTGGCAGCTTGTTCGGCTTCGGCATTGAGATGATGGAGCACATGAAAGAAGTCAATTGTTTGGAAGGAGCGGGAGAGTCGCATGATTTTCTTGAGAATGTGGCACAGATTCATTTGAGTAGGCAAGGTGTTGGTGACCATAGATTGGATTAAAATATGGGAGTCACATATCATCGTTATTTCTTTGATTTCTAGCTTCTGGGCTTGGATAAGTCCTTGACAAAGGCTTAGAGATTCTGCTATATTATTGGGTTCGACTCCAAGCCCCCAAGAGTAGTATAATTCCTATAGTTCACTAGATTTCATGATCCTTAGTGAGAGGAGGGGGGGCTTTAAGGTCTAGAGAAAGGATATGGATCAAATATTTATCAGGGGAGTTGAGAGAAAGGGAGTTGGTGCAAGGACAAAGGTAGGAGAAGCAGTCTTCGAGTAGGAATTTGGCTTTGGTAGAAACAATGTTGGGCGAAGCGGTCAGATTTCTGAATCTTCTCGAGTTTCTTTCGAGAATTTTTTTCCAAATGATGAATTTAGGGAGGGACATCCAACAACACTTGATTTGAGGGTTGGTCTTGAGAGGGAAAGGATAGACGGTGGCCCAGGTTTTTAGTAGAGTGGGTATGTTAGGAGGGAGTTGGTTAGAAGGGATCCCTCCTGGCAGGGCATGCCACCAGACTTCTTTTGCAAAGGGGAAATTGAGGAACAGATGGTCAACAGATTCTTCATGGATTTGACAGAGAGGGAATCAAATTCTAGATTTAGCAGCTCAAAGTAGTCCTAGCACTTCAACTTCATTAATTGTCTGTTAAATTATTAGTAATGGAGCAAATATCAATTAAAAAATTATTATGTTAATATTAATATTAATATCAAAATTGTAGCCTAATATATATATATATATATATATATATATATATATATATTGGTCGTCGCACTTGCGACGAAAACCTTAATTGTTGTGACAGTTTTGTTGTATAAACAACAAAAATATGTTGTCACCTATGCCACGAAAACATCAATTGTTGTGACAATTGTTCTATATAAAAACAAAAAATTGCCGTCACATGTGCGACGATAGCTTCAATTGTTGTGACATTTTTGATGTATAAAAACAAAAAGTTCTTGTCGCACGTGTGATGACAAATTCAATTGTTGCGACCGTTTTGCCATATAAAAATGAAAAGTTGTCATCTCACATGAGAAGACAAATTCAATTGATGCAACGATTTTGTTATATAAGCAACAAAAAATGGTTGTCGCACACGCGACAACAACTTCAATTGATGCGACATTTTTTCTATGTAAACAATGAAAAGTTGTCGAAAAGTTATCATCGCTAGTGCAACGACCAATTAAATTATTGCGATAGATTTTCTATATAAACCATGAAATTTGTTGTCACAATGGGCGTTGCAATTGAGACGAAATGTTGGTTTCACATAGTTTTCCTATATTGTCATATTGGCGACGATATTTCTTTTTTGTCACAATTTCCTATGTTGTCACTCTTGTGACGTTTGTTCAAGTTTGTTGCAATTTGCATGTGACATACAATGATGTTTCAAAGACTCCATATTCATCACAATGTCAATGACATAATGCCGCAAGAGTGTCTAAACAACCGTCACAAAATGACCCAAATATGATAGTGTATTGGCACCTAGATGTAGAATCATTCATGTTTGGTGGGAAATCCTTCACCATCATAGTTGAGGACATATACTTTATTACTAATTTGTCTTGAACAGGTGAAGTGCCCAACTTCACAACCTGTGGAGGAGGTCTTTGAACCATAAATTACTATATGAATGAGTTCTAGGAGGATGGAATAGAGAAAATGGGCTTACAAGTGGCAATCAAGCAAATCACCAACATGAGCTTAAAGGTGATACTATCAACCATAGCTCACATAATGGGGTCAAAATATTTATGTCTAGCTTCACGATCTCAAATGAAACATGTTTTCAAGTGTTTGAGACCTACTATGTTCGACTAGAGTTCCACCATGCGTTCATGCATAATGGCTCAACTTACTGATTGCAAGTTGTGGAAGACCAAAAAATTTGGGTTTGGTAGTGTCCTATGAACTTTTTTCTTTGCGAGGGTGTCAATGATGAGCCTGAGGAATCATATTCGAGGACACTTATGACCATGGCCTGCCATGGTCCAATGGATTTAGTTATTGTCTTGTCTACGAGGAGGGAAATTTCTAACCCACTTGATGATGACTTATTGATCCAGGAGGATCTCGACATGCTCAAAAATCAAAGTTATCCAATGCTCATGAAATCTACACCATCATGAAGTGCTCATTGCAATATTTATGGTGGCATAAATGGATCAAAAATCTGATTTTGTATGCAAAATTTATGGCAGTCTGAGATTTTTCCAAAATAGATAAAAAAAGTCAAATTCAATAGGTCAAAGTCAATTGATGATGTCAACAGTACAGATAATGATGTCAACATGACATCATGGTGATTTCAACATGCTGACGTGGAAACACCAGAGTGTGAGATGTGTCAGGAATTTTTGGCATTTTTAAATTTGATTTGGAATGGTACGGATTTGACATGTGGATTGTAGGCACATTGATGTGGCAGTCCATATGTGATGTGGCCCATTGATAGGTTGACCTTGTTAATATTATGGTAGTTGTGGGAGGTATTTAACTCCATGTGTAAACCTGATGAGAATAGAATATTTCAGGAAGAAAGAAGAAACCCTAATGAGTTGCATAATAACCCTAGAAGACAAGCCAACTCAAGAGGATAATGTATATTAGGTTATTATCCTACAAGAGAAGAAGTTGTCCAAGAGAAATATTATATGCTAAGTAAATAGAAACCCAGAATGAGAAGTCAGCCCAGTCAGTTAGCCAAAATTGGTATAAATATAGAAGGTCAATCTTCATTCTGGTAGGCATTCTCAGAATTACAGAGCAACACTTGTGCGCACTGCAGTTGCCCAGTTTTGTGCGCAAGTTTGGAGGAGAGATATCATTGCAGTTGCTACAGCTAGAAGATTGTGCTTTGGCTTAGAATATCTCTTGGTTATGGTTTATACTATCTGATCATCTCTTTTTTGGTGCGCTATACTTGGGGAAAGGTGCAATACCCTTTGTTTGGCTATCTAGCCTAGGGTTTGCTTCTAGAGTGATTCTTTGTCAAGGTTAAGGTGCTCGGAGGGTGGATTCAGCCTATGGTTGGGTGACAATAGTGATATTGTCGATGGTAAGATGAGCACATCCTTTATATTCTAACAGGTTATGGGCCCACATCTCCTTCATTTAGTCTAACCACTGGAAGGGAGCATAGTCATAAGGATACTAAGCTCGTTGAAGAACTGTCTCTAGGGTTTCTAGCAGGAGCAGTTACCAAAGAACTATTGCTAGGGTTACTAGCAGGTGCAGTTGCAGAAACCCTAATCCTCTCGTTGAGGAACATTAATTGAAGGGATTGACCTAATTTCCAGATAGACTAGTGTGCCCCAGCCTATCACACCTCCTAGTACTCTCAGCAAGTTAAGACATCGAGTTTGAGTTTCTGGTCAAATCTAGGGTTGACCAAGACAAAGAATCCATGAATTACTCTATGAAGTCAGAAAAAAAGTTATATGGATATTCTAACTTCAGGGCATGGAAGAAAAGGATTGACCTCATCCTTTCCAAGAATAAAGTGTTGGATATTGTGAAAGGAAATATCGTGGAACCAGAGTTTTAAGAAGGAAAAGAGAAGGGATCGTAGAACGTTGCAGTTATGGAGAAGTTCAAAGAAAGTGACATCAATTCCATGAGTATCATAGTGGACTCTATAAAAGGCCACTTGATACCCTACATATCCCATATTGACTCATTAAATAAGATGTACAATTCCCTAACAAACCTCTTCTTAGTTAGAAACATTGGACAAGTAATGAGTCTAAAGAATGAGCTCCATGACATGAAGATGAATGATGATGACAACATAACATCATACTTTGTGAGGATCTCTCAGTTAAGTGATCAACTACAATCTATTGAAGAGATCATCTCATAGAAGGAATTGGTAGATACAGTACTCAATGGTCTTCCCAAGACATGGGATGCATTTTTTGCAAGCATGAACACAAGGAAGGAGTATCCTACATTTGAATACTTTGGAATTGTTGTGCTCAAGAAGAATCAAGGATCAGTGCAAAAGAGAAACCCAAAAATAAGTATGATGATCAAGCCTTTACAACAAGATTCAAGAATTTCAGGAAAAAAAGGAAGTTTGGTTCAAGGAAGAAGCCAAATCAAGATAAAGACATGTCAGAAATACAATGCTTCAACTGTCGAAAGTATGGTCACTGCAAGAATAATTTTCCCAAGCTAAAGAAAAGGAAGGGGACATAGGAAGCATCAGTTGTTGAAGAAAAGGAACCGACAAAGAAGACCAAGAAGGATAAAATAGACTTCTTCTTTTGAAGAACAAGGTAACAATACTCTTCTTAGTTCTTGTACATATCTTGTTTGTATAGCCTCTATACATATCTTGTATATCTATCTCTTACAAGATAATATATTCAAAGAATAAATATACCTATGGATGAACAAAAATATAAGGATTTCTATCATTATGCAAGTCAAATAATACACATGAAAGGATGAAATACATCAAACAAATAATGTGGAAGCTATTTCAATATAATCTGAAATCAGAATCAATCCTGAAGAAACTTAGAGGAAGCAAAGACAAAAATAAGTCAGCAATCAAGAGGAAATTAGAATAATACTTATGACACTTTACAAGAAGGCAATAAGGATGCAGACGAAGGCGTGGATTATGTTAGATGGAGGGAGCCAATTATATACTTCCAAAAGAAAAACATTCACTCATACATGAAGTAAGGATTAGGAGGGAGCTAATCCTATGATCCATTGAAAGATGATGAAGTAGATATCCATGGTAGTAGCCACGAAAATAAGTATGTGTTCAGTTTGACTTTAGAAGAAACCTTCTTCGAAAAAAAGCCTAAAAGTATCCCTGATTGTCCATACACATCCATGATTCTATGATGAAAGAAAGAAGCGAAATATTTAAGGAATGGAATCTATAAGAAACATGATCTTCTAGGGGTCCAAGAAGATAAAGAGAAACATGATGAAGAGCATGAAGATTCCAAGAAAGAAAGAAAAGATAGAACAACCAGTCATTGTATCGAGAATCATAAGACTATCATCCTGATATGAACTCACCAAAAAGCAATCAAGTAGAGGAAATGAAAAGTGTGATGAAGAACATTGTATAGAAGACTTATGAATGCAAGCCTTGTGATATCTAGAACTAGAAGTTATCCCATATGGAGGGAGAAGACTATGATGATTGTTTTCCCTAATTAAACCAGACATACCTCTACATGAGCTAGTATATCATCCACAATATCCATGCGTTGGAGTTCTACATCATATGAATGCAAAGACTGTTCTTCAGAGAAATTGAACAAAGATTGTGTGAGAGAAACCTCAAGGCTTTGAGTTATACCAAAAAGTGACCCTCGTATGTAGATAGATGAAGACAACGTGGTAAAGAACCTCCAATGCATATCAGAAGCATGGTGAAGACTTTCTATATCAGAGATATTGTATCAGAATTGTTACTCAGAAGCTCAAAATGATGTATTGCTAATCCATAAAAAACTCTCATGATGGAAGAAGAAGCACCACTTGGATATGTTCCAGTATGACCCTTTCCACGGTGTTGTGAACTAGAAGGAACCAAAGAGGAATCCAACAATGATATACTTTATTGATCAGAGCTATATGAAGCCTTTAGAGAAAACTAGTTTTCCAAAAAACCGAAGTACATTTAAGATCAAGCATTACATTCTCTAGAAAAGAGAAAGTGGTTCTCAAATATATATCTCCATAGATGAGCAGATAAGAAGAAATTTCGTAAATCCTATATCCAAGATGAAAGAGTTTGTGTACTCAAGCTAGAGCTCATGGAGATGACTTCCTTATTGAAAAAGGAAGAGATGACTCCCAGGTTGGGAGGGAGAATTGATGTGTTATTGATTTATGGACAGTCATTTTTCATTTTGAAAAATGGTCTGGGATGAGAAGTTCCTTTCCAGTTCAGAAAGTGGTTTGATATTTTCAATGGATAGGCATTTTCCAGTTTGGAAAATGGTCCAGATTGAATGACCATGGTTCAATGGATTGTTGATGTACCATAGAAAACGATTTCCCATTGTGGTTAACATGGGGAATGGTGTAGGGTAGTCTCTCTTCTTGAGGGTTACTCAAGAAGACTGGCCTGACTTTCCAGACAATGATTTCCCATTGTGGTTAACATGGGGAATGGTCCGTTTTGGAGGTTGGTGTAGGATATTCATTTCCTTAGGAAATGGTCCAGACAATCATTCCTTAGGGAAGATTCATTCTCTCCAGGTTTCACTTTGTTTAGTGCTAGAGGAATGGCCTAGGGTGGAGAATGGTCTAGGTTCAACAATTAGGGATAGACATTCCTTAGGGAAGACTCATTCTCTCCAGGTTACACTTTTTCTAGTGTTAGAGGAATGGCTGGGGGTGGGGAATGGTCTAGTATTATAAATAAGGATAGTTATTCTTCCTTGTTTGAGAAGAATAGTCCAGATATCTCATCATTGATGTTTGACCTTCTAAGGGAAGATGCTCTTCCAAGATATCACAGATGTGAGTGGAAGAATGGACCAGATGATTCAATTTATATCATAACATTGTTTCTATGTAGGTTGATATCATATGATTGTTATGAAGAATGTATGTCTCTAGACAGTAGATGTATACTACTGTGGTGGATGTGTTCCATTGTTTGTGACTATACGTCACTGATCAAGTACCTGTGTGCTACTTGGTGTGGTAGTGTACCATTGGATTGTAGGTGTGTACTACTATGGATAGACACCATTGTGTTCTATTGAATGATATTGTTCTGAAGACTATCAACAATGTTGAAAATGATTATCATCTAGTTGGATGATCAATGGACAGATATTTCCCAGACGAAAAATGGTTCAGGACATTTATTCTTCTAAGACATATATCCAGATTAGAAGAATAGATCTTGTGTCACTCTATGGTGTAAGTGAATTATCCAACATCATGTCTAAATTACTCAGTTGGAATATGGTTTCGAGAGATGATTTAGCTGATGACACTGATGGTGATGATGGTGCTCATGATTTAGTCATGAGATATTCTATACAACTATGTTGATGCTACCGGGTGAATGGTATTTTTGTGCTCAAGACCATTACCTGTAATACCTCTCTAGCTAAGAGGGAGTGTTAATATTATGGTAGTCGTGGGAGGTATTTACCTCCATGTGTAAAACTGACAAGAATAGAATATTTCAGGAAGCAAGAAGAAACCCTAATGAGTTGGCTAGTAACCCTATTAGGTTATTAGCCTACAAGAGAAAAAGTCGGCTAGAAGAAATATTATATACTAAGTAAATAGACACCCAGAATGAGAAGTCAGCCCAGGCAGTTAGCCAGAATTAGTATAAATATAGAAGGCCAATTCATTCTGGTAGGCATTCTCATAATTGCAGAGCAGCACTTGTGCACACTACAGTTGCCCAGTTTTGTGTGCAAGTTTGGAGGAGAGTTGTTGTTGCAACTGTTGCAGCTAGAATATTGGAATTTGGATTGGACTATCTCTTGGTTAGGGTTTGGACTATTTGATCAACTCTTGTTTGGTGCACTATCCTTGGGGAAAGGTGCATTACTCTTTGTTTGGATATCTAGCCTAAGGTTTTCTTCCAGAGTGATTCTCTGTCAAGGTTAAGGTGTTAACAGGGTGGATTCGGCTTATGGTTGGGTGACAATAGTGATATTGTCGATGGTAAAATGAGCACATCCGTTATATTCTAGCAGACCCGTGGTAGTGATGTGGCGTATGGTGTTGATTGTGTAGGATGACAAGGAAGTGATGTGGCATATGATAAGCTGACTGTGAAAGATGATTGGACAGGGTGACTCAGTTGTATGAGCCAATCTGACAGTGACACGTGGCCCAATCCAGTGGCGCCACATGGAACCCTAGATCAATCCAATTAGGGATAGGTCAAAAATTTGTTTGGCCTCTGCAGGAATCGATCTCCTAACCTCCCGTTCAAGAAAAATTCAAACTACCTACTCTAACCAATAGGGCACATGTGTGAATTATTAAGATATGTAGCATTTACAATTTTTAAAGTGATATGGCACGGATATTTGGGGATAAGACCCAGTCAATGGGGGCTAGCCCACATGATTGTTATGTTACCAGGACCTAATTTACATGGAGGAATGGTGACACTTGGACCAGGTGCCAGCCACATGGCCTTCCACATGACCAAGAGCCTGAAAAAAAGGGGCATGAGCACATATTGTTGCAAAAGTGGGTTTTTGTCTTTGGAAATGGGTTTTTTGTATGAATCGAGCCTGATTTTAATGGATGTTTTCCATTTTTTGAAGATATGGAGCCCTGATTAAGGCCAGATCTTCTGGGGAAGTTGGGATTCAAATCCCAACTCTTTTTTCTACATAAACCAGTCTTGTTTCCATCAAAAGATAGTAATTTTGTTGCAGGGATGTGCAGAGAAATATTTTCGAAGAGAGACCATTTTTCATTTCTGATGTTGTAAGAGGCCTTTTGAGCCCGTTATAGAGAGGATTTTGGTGAAGTCTTTCACATCTAATCATGGAGGTCATGTACAACATATGCATAGTTCTTTTTCAACAGAATTTAATCATATTTTTAATGTAATTGAGCATTCAGAGAAGATAAATAAAGAAGTCGCCACTGGAAGTGGGACCCAGAGACATAACCACACCTTAGTGAACTCCATTATCAAACTTCTCATGTCTCTATTTATCTCTTTCATTTTTTCTCCCTTCTTCAATTTCTGCTCTTAATAATCGTTAATTCCACAAAATATTCATAAGTTTATGTATCACATCCTTATCAATCTGATTCTTTGTTAAATACATAAAATTAACTTGCAAAGTTTTTCAGTAAAACCTCTCATTTTCAGATCAATTTTTTGGAATCAGACCATTTGGTTTTGAAGGTTTGAGAGGAATTGGAAACATTGTATGCTCACTATATCCAAACTCAAGCGAGGAGAAGGACAACTTGAGGCTTTTAATCCATAGATTCAAATAATACCTCGTAAATAGAATATGTATTCACCAAGGAAGCTAGGTCCTTATACATCTAAGGGTGTTTTCTTTGAGTCTTTTTAATTGATGAAAGCCATGGTAGAGGAAATTTACTAGGAAAGAGGAAAATGAAGAATTCCAAGAATTCCAAAGGTTGAAGAAGGTGAATCTTCAGTAAGAGAAGAAGGAGGAGTTGGAGGTGGTGGACCTTTAGAAAATTCTTCCCCTTAGTACTCATCATATACAAGTGAAGAAAGTGTACATTCCTCCAAGGATAAGCAACCTAACAAAAAATCATGATTATTCTGAATTTCCTTTATTAAAGATTGATGTAAAATTCGAATTACCCACTTATGACGGTGAATTAAATGCAACAAAGCTAGATAATTGGGTTAGACAACTTGAAGTCTATTGTAGAATACAAAGGATTGTTGATGATGAAACAATGATCCATCTTTCTAGTCTCAAATTTGGAGGCACAACTCTCATATGGTGTGAAAAAAAAACTAAATATGATCTCAAGAAAAGTGGTAAAATAATATCATTTTGGAATGATTTTGTTACTGCACTGAAGAAAGAGTTCTGTCCATTAGCATACATGCAACAAGAAATGATGAATTTGAAAATTTTAAAGCAAGCTAAAGGTCAAAGTTTACAATAATATACTCAAGAATTTCGTAAGAAAGAATTGATATTGAGTATTCCTTTATATACAAAGGAGACACTTCTAAAATATATTGGTGGTCTGCATTCTTATCTCAATCATACTATTCTTATGTTAAATCCTTCTAACATTGATGAAGTGTGTGTAAAAACCATTCACATTGAATCTAGTAACAGGAATGTTAGCGATAGTGTTTCTACAAAGGCTTTACAAGGAAAGGATTCAGGGAAACGAAAAGAGAAAGAGAAGAAGACAACTACAACGAAAAAGGATAATCCTACCTGCAAGCATTGCAAGAAGGAAGGCCATGATGAAGATCATTGTTGGATCTTACATCCTGAGTTGAAGCCAAAGAAGTATGCCAATCAAGGGATAAAGAATACCGCAGTTGCAACTGTTCAAGTGGATCTTCATCAGACTCAGATGAGGAGACTAAAATTGTAGCTATGGGAATTTGAGGTACAACTTATGTTGGAAGTAATATCTCTTCTAATTCAAATGTTGTAAATGATGAGTGTAAAAGGAATGGACTTTTCCACATAGGAGTCATAAAAAATAATCTTAAAGTTGATATTCTTGTAGACAATGGATCACAAGCCAATATAATTAGTGAAGAGGTTGTAAATAATTTGGGACTTGAAACTAAGCCACATTCTATACCATATCCATTGGGATGGATATGTGGTGATAATAATTTGCAAGTAACCAAGCAATGTAAAATTAAGTTTGCAATCACTTCTAAGTATGTTGATGAAGTAGAGCTTGATATAGTACCATTGGACATATGTGGAATATTCTTGGGAAGCCTATAACTTTATGATAGAAAATCCATCTTCTGTAGGGAGGAAAATAAATATTGCTTCGATAAATATGGGAAAGAATACATTGTTCGTGCTCATCACATGAAAATCAATAGATATTTTGCAACTACGGGGAAGTTAAACAGAATGGTAAATGCAAGAAAGAGTTTAACACTTATGTTTGTAACAAATCAGAAAGAAAGTGATGCTAAACATGAAATGGTTAAGTATGTTTCTAACAATCATGAGGTTTAGATGCATACTTTGGTTACTGTTCATGTTCAGAAGAGAAAACATGTTTTTTCATTCTCATTCGCATATTCAATATTTTTGTTTAGTTTGTTGTTATTCAATGGTGTATGGCTGCTAAATGCAACAAAGAATGTAGATGATTATGCAATAGATGGGATGATTACTTTGATAAACAATTCTATTTCAGTTTTCATGTTTGTAGTGGTCAGTTAGGTGATTATTGTCCAAGAAGAAAGGATGGATGATACATGACAAGTGGGGATGCAATACTCTCACTTCCTACCTAAGTAAAATCAGGATTTTGGTGGTCCAAAAGATTCCAGTGGGGAGGTTTGGTCCAGGAGGATATCGACATGCAAAAAAATAAAAGTTCTCTAATTCTCATGAAATCTAAACCATCGCGAGGTTCTCATCGCAAGATTTCCGAAGGCGTAAATGGATAAAAAATCCCAGTTCGTATGCGAAAGTTATCGCAGTCTGAAGTTTTTCCCAAACAGGGAAAAAAGTCAAAGTCAATTAATGACGTATGCATCCTGATGTGGCAGCACCAAATCATGACACATGTAAAGAATTTTTGGCATTTTCAGGGTTGAGTTGGAATGGTATGGATTAGACATGTGGATTGTATGAACACTGAAATGGAAGTCTATACATGACATGGCCCATTGATAGGTTGATGCGTGGTAGTGGAGTGGAATATGGTGTTGACTATGTAGGATGATAGGGAAGTGACATGGCATACATAAAGCTAACTTTGTAGGTTGACTACATAGGGTGATTCAGCTGTATGAGCCAATTCGGCAATGACATGTGGCCCAATCGAGTGGTTCCATGTGGAACCCTAGATCAGGCCAATTAGGGTCGGGTCAAAAATTTGTTTGGCCTCCACAAGAATCGAACTCCTGACATCTTGGGAAAGCAACATCCTAACTACTCGTGCTAACCAACATGGTGCATGTGTGACTTATTAAGACATGTGGCATTTAAAATTTTAAAAGTGATATGGTGCAGATATTTGGGATAAGCCCCGATTGCCGAGGGCTAGACCACACGACTGTTATGTGACCAGGACCTAAGGACCAGGGGGCACGGTGAAACTTGGACCAAGAATTAGAAACATGGCCTTCCACATGAGCAAGAGCCAAAGAAAAAGGGGTGTGAGTGCATATTTGGTGCCAAAGTGGGTTTTTGACTTTGGAAATGGATTGTTTGTATTAATCAAGCCTGATTTTAATGGAGTTTTTCCATTTTTTGAGCATATGTTGCCCAGATTAAGGCCAAATATTTGGGGGAAGTTGGGATTCAACCCTAGACTCTTTTTTTCTTATAATCCAGGTTTGTGTGCCATCAAAAGACAATAATTGTTTTGCAGGGATGTGGAGAGAAAGATTTTGGAAGAGAGATCATTTGTCGGTTCTCATGTTGTAAGAGGCCTTTTGAGGCCATTCAAGAGAGAATTTTGGTGAGGTCTTTCACATATGATCATGGAGTTCATGTAAAACATATGCATAGTTATTTTTCTACATATTTTAATTAGCTTGTTGATGTAATTGAGCATTCAGAGAAGAGCAATAAAGTGGTCACCACTGGAAGCGGGACCCAAAGACATAGCCACACCTTGGTGAACTCCGTTATCAAACTTCTTGTGTCCTTATTTATCTCTTTTTCTTGTTATTCCTTATTTAATTTATGCACTTAATAATTGTTAATTCTGCATAATATTCATAAGTTTATGTATCACATTCTTATCGATATGATGTTTTTCTAAATACATAAACTTAAGTTGCAACGTTTGTTAGTAAAACCTCTCATTTTCAGATCACTTATTTTCTTGGTTGGAGCACTAGGTCCCATTTATCAAGGACTATTCATATGTCGAGATCGATTATACCCATGATCATCGTGTCATCATTCCCCCTAAGGACGTAGGTAAATTTTATTTTATGTTATTTAATTTTTATTTGTTGATTACATGTTATATGTAGAAATAAAATCATTCTTTATTTTTGGTGAGATTCATAATATTAACATGTTCTCCTTTAAATTGTAGAGAGAGCACCAGTGATACTAATAGGTGTTCCATGACACAACCGTTAGGGGAGAGAGGAGGTCAGGCTCAACAAGGATGCGGCAAGGACTTCACGGAGAGTGGGAAGGAACTTGGAGGCTTTGACATGTTCCATCCCCATGGCCACTATAGATGACCTTCTCGTAGGGATGAAACGTCATGTAATAGGAGTAAATTGGACATGGGTTTGTATGTTCTGACATCTATGGAACATTGTACTTTTTTATGATAGGGTTCACCAGCCTCAAGCATAGATTATTATATGTTGAGAGCACCATTTTGTATTCATATATATTTGAGGATAGTAGCCCAAAATTTTGTATCATGGACCTATTTTTGGACACACACACACACACACACACACACATATATTTGTGTTATTTTTGTATTTTTATTGGCAAATGGTAAATATTTACATGTGTGAAATATGTGCTTATGTGATTAATGAGGCAAATGCCAGTATAAGACATAATTAGAATAGGAATAAACTACCATATTAGCATTCCTAGGAACATTCTCATAAGTAATGAATTCAAATGATTTTTCCAAAATATGTACCATAAGGAAACGACACAACAAGATCAAATAACAGATCCAGTATAGACCATTCAACTGTGAGACAACCAACCAAGAATATAAAAAAATGTGAAGGAATCAAGTTCCATGCGACTAAGAATATCGTAAAAGCTCAATAATGATGTTATATTCGACAACATTATTGGTAGTTTCTCCAAGACACACACCTCCAACAAACACAAGCTAACTAGTAGGTGAATAAATCACACAAGACGCATAAGCCAAGTTTTGAGAATCATGATTGGAACCATCTGCATATCCAATATAAACTAATGATTCCTCAATCATATGCCACAAAACAAGAGGACAAAAATCACTAACATGAAAAAACGTGAAACTTCAAAGTAAATTTATGTACATAAATAAGCACTATTTACAAAAGGACTAGTGTTAGCCTATGGCTTCAACCTGACTGTTAGCCTGAGGATAGTGGGGAGATTAGTGTTCATGTCTAAAACCTAGTTTTGATGCCAACTCTCACATCATGCAGTTCTAAAAGTGACTTCCATGGTCAGTGAAAATCTCCCTCGAAACCCCAAACCTAACAATAACTTGATTGAACGTGAAAAGTGTGGAATTTTCACCATCATTCACAAATGCTAGCATGGATTCATCCCACTTAGTGAAGTAGCCCATGACCAATATAATGTAACAATTCCCCCGAGATGAATCTAGGTGGCATTTCATAAAATATACTCCGCACTTAGTGAAGGGGCTGACAGTAATGACGGGAAACATGGGAGTTTGGTGTGCACACATCTTATTTGTAAAAACTTGACAAGGATGCCATTTCTTGACCACCTCAATACAATCCTTAAATATCGTAGGCCATAAATAAATGATGCACAACATATTATAGGTTGTTTCCAACCATGATAGATGACTACCACATGCTCCACCATGACAGTCATTTAATACTACTTCTTCCTCTTCATGAATGAGGCAGGGACAAAGGATCGAGTCTACCCCTCATCGATACAATGTGTCGGCGATAATGAGATAGTTTTTATCCATATGACGAATCTAACATTCATCTCGTGAATAGTGCAAGGGAAAATTCAAAGTCTAGATATATATATATATATATATGGATATATCTGTACCAAGGGTCAGAAAGAGAGATGAGGAAGCTGTTCTCATTAGGGAATGATTTGATGACCTCTCCCTCCTCATTCTCAACCAAAAACTTTGACATTAATTCAGCGAAGACCAAATATTTATTCTATTTTAGTGAGGTAAAATCCAAGTCAAATTCTTGAAGCACCATAATCCATTTTGTGTACTTCTCACTGACAATTCATCAAGTCAAAGCATATTGAAATGGATTAACAACAATGATGACAATTTTCTTAAGCAACATGATGTAATGACGAAGACGTTGAACAACATGAAATGATGCGAAGGCCAGTTTCTCGACATGAGAGTACTTTAGTTTGGGACCCATTAAAGAACGAATCAAGTAGTATATGAAGTGCTCTTGGAGCTCATCATATTCCTGCACCAGGACCATGCCAATAAAGGATTCAGCTGCTACCAAATATAACAAAAAATATTGATTATAATCAGGGGGACTCAACAAAGGAGTGAAAAACTAGGATTTCCTTAATGAATTCAAATAACGTTGTTCTACTTCAACGCAATAGAATGGGACCCCCTTCTTTAAAAGGCACATGAAGCCTTTCATTATATTGGCATGGTTAGGTACGAATCATTGAAGGAAATTCACCCTTCCTTGTAGGATTTTCAGTTGTTATATTGTATGAAGGGGAGGAAATTGAGTGATTTCCTCAACCTTTAAGGGGTCAACCATGATCCCTTTCGTCGAAATGATGAATCCCAAAAGACATCCAAAAGTCATGCAAAAAATGCACTTATGCAGATTCAATTGGATTCGGTAGTAACGCCACCTTTTGAAAATGAGGCAGAGGTGTAACATATGTTGAGCTCTTTTTTTGGAATGAGTCGTAAGATCATCCAAATAGGCCTCCACTATGTGCTTAAAATCATGGTAGGAAAACATCATGGCATGCTAAAACATGGGGCCAACTTTTTTAAGGCCAAAAGACATATTTTTATAAGCAAAATTTCCCCATAGATAGATGGAAGTTGTCTTGTGTTGGTCTTCCAGTTGGATATCAATATGGTTATAACCAGAAATGATCCATAAATGAAAATATTTCACTTCCCACGAACTTGTTTAAAATATAACCTATAAATGGAGTTGGGAAGTTGTCTTTTGGACAAGCTTTATTCAACTCTCATAAATCCATACATGTGCAAATCCTTCCTTGTTTCTTATCAAACAAAACTTGGTTGGAAACCCATTCTGTCAAAGGGACTTGATAGATGAAGTCATATTTAATCAACCAATATACGTCGACTTTGATCACTACTACCTTCCTAGGATTTACTGGTCACAACTTTTGTCAAAAAGGTTTGACATTCTCATAGGTTTGAATATCATGATGAAGTATCTGAGGATATATACCAGTCATATCCTCACATGAACAAGAAAAAAAATCTCGAAACTTCTTAAAGAGCGTCATATACTAACAAATATCATCTTGAGAGATTTCTTCTCCAATGAATATGTTTTCAATGACAACGGGGTTCTTAGAAATGTTAATTGGGATGGTTTGCGATATATTTTCCATGTTCCCCTTGGCATAGACACGATATTCTACCAAGGGGTTCACCATCTTATCGACACTCTAACTCATAGCTGACTTAAATTATCCCTTTTCCATATGACTAATCTTAGGGAGGAAATATGATCCGTGATGCATATCCTCTGAGGGCCTTTCAGGTCCAGTCATTGCGTCAATGATAGCTTTATCTGAGGGAAATAAATGTCAAGAAAATATTGGGAATTTGAATAATGTTTATCCCATATAGTCTCCGAAAAAAATCATCCTCCTCTTTCAATGAAGGAGTTTGATCGGGGTCTGTAGTGGCCCATTGAATAGATTGGTAAGCGACCTTAGTTGTAGATAAAGGTACTACCATCCCGGTGTTAACATGGTGTTTACCCACATCACATGGCAAGGGTAACGTCCACTTATCATGTAAATATGTTGTTCTAAATGAAGAAACTATCGAACCAAAATATGGTGGACTCAACTTTGGATAGTTGACCGGGGTAGACTGAAGGTACAAAATTGGTGTAGAAAAATCAAAAGATCCCATGAGAGAAGGGTAAATCCCACAACCTATGCTCTTATGTTCTGACTGAGAGTTTTCGATCCATGGAACTATGGATCCTAGGTTACTAGCGGACTCAAAAAGGTTGGAAGCCACCTGGTTGATGCTTACAATTCTTCCCTCATGGGGAAAGCATATAATGTGAAACATTGATGAGACGACATTTGTCATGGAATAAGACCAGCCCCTCCCAAGTAACAAGTTATAGTTGAGAGG
The DNA here is from genome assembly GCA_009831015.1 of Picea engelmannii. NCBI lineage: Eukaryota > Viridiplantae > Streptophyta > Pinopsida > Pinales > Pinaceae > Picea > Picea engelmannii. The sequence goes on along the minus strand of ML832372.1, from coordinate 25,802 downwards.
GATATCGACTACCTCAACCTATATACAAATGGATTTTCCTCCTAACTTGAATGTAAAAGAAGAAATAAGATCATGGGGTCAAAATGATCATCCATTGAAAGTCATCAAGAGAGTTGGGGAATTGGTAAGATCTGGAGAACCAATAGCTTTCTAATAAGACATGGAAATTACACAAATTGAAGCCCCTTCATCAACGATGATCCTCTTGATCAAACCATTATTATAAACCATGTTGATATATAAGGCCAAATGACAGGGAAGAAAAGGATTGAAATCAGTGACATCTAACTTCATCATGAGTTGACTAGGAGAATCAATGGCTCATATGGCACACAACAATGCGACGCACCGCATGGGGCATCTTTGAAGTAATTCCAAAGAAGATATTTTTCACAGGGTTTGAGCCAAGTCTTTGAAGATATAGTAGTTGGGGGAGATGCTCTCATTAGGTTTGTGTTGTGGGAGAGCATGAGGATATTAGTGCATTGGTTGGGGAAGACCCTAACGTTGTTATTGCCTTAATGCAATGTGGATTGTTGAAATTTTTTCTGTGTCCTTTCATGTGAGCACAACCTAGGCTACTGAATGCCTTACTAGACTATTGGAAACCTGACGCAGAGGCCTTTATGCTAGAGGGGCATTCGTTGATTTCAATGGTAGAGAATATATACTTTCTGACTGGCCTCTCCAAGAGAGGGGAACCAGTCAAATTTCGTACTTTTCCCTCTGGGCCTCACAATATATCGGAGTTGATTGGACTCTATTGTGAGGCAGGTACAGATCGAATGAGATTGAAAGTGTCGATAAGCAAGATATCATACTTATCAGTGCAAGTGATCATGTTTCTCATCGGGTGGATTACTAGGTCTGCAGCTTTGCATAGATGAACTATGTAGTTCAGTGCTTAAATGCACAATTTTTTTATTGGAGCACCACATTACTCGATTGTATGAAGAGGCAGCTAACAGACTGCCAGTTGCAGACTCAGAGGAACTTTGGTTTTGGAGCGATTATTTTCTTGTTATTCTTTGAAAGAGTGCCCAATTTCAGCCCTCAATAAGTGGTATGAGGGCATCAGGCCTCTCTTCCCTTGACATGTAGATGGGTAGTGTTGTCGCCAAGACAGGGGGGAGGAAGGACCAATGAGTCCTTTGATGATGACTTTTTTCTTGATTGTTGCGACAAATCCCAGTATTAGAGGATTACTATTATGCTAGGATTGACTTATTGAGAGACCCTGAGATACCGATACCTCCCAGAGAGGAGTGAGGAGAGATGGGTAAGTTTGCATCGTTTGTTTTTTTTGTTTGTTAAATAGATGTAATTTTTATGTTGTTTTTTATATATATCATTTTTTTTTATACCAGAGCATTTGACAGATATGTGTCTATTATGTGTAGATGTCGGGCTAGTGCAACCAATGAATTATGCGAGGAACAGGCGATGTCCTCAGCTAGGGGCCGCACCTGCCACTGCAGGGGGACCAGTAGCAGCAGGAGAGCTTCCAATCGGTGAGGCTGAGAGGGTTCTGAGATGAGTAGAGTGAAATTTTACCTCACTCACTTGCAAAGTACCCAAGGCAGAGATTGAGGATTTTCCACCATCTATGTAGCCTCACGTAGTGGGGGAATCACAGACATGGGTCTGGTTTTTTCGACATTTGGAAAACTCCGTTGATTATTACAACAGGGCCCACAGGCCCCATCCTTAGTTAGGTTGGACTTTTCACGTGCCGAGGGCACTGATTGTATATTTTTTGAGGGCATAAGCCCCATCACTCGTTACTGGTCATATTTTGGAGGCACTTGTGCCCACCTATGTAATCTAATGATTTTGATATTATATATGAATTTTTATGTCTTTTTATGTCTTATGGATTATATTTTCCTTTAAAAATGTATTTACATGTGCATGTGTATGTATTTATTATATGTGTGCGAGATGCCAATATAATATTTGATTAGATAGAGTATCTGTGACTTGATTTAATCTCCTAGGAACATGAAAATATGTAATATAATCAAATCTTCATTCTAAGAGACGTACCCTAAGGAATCATTGATGTAAAGTTGGATCATGAACACGGTAGACTCTATTTAACTGAGACACAAACAATTGAGCATCTAAATAGACCCATAGGTGAGAGATACGAAATGACAGATCTTCACAAAGCAACTCAATAACTACGCTATATTTGGAGACATTGTTTGTGGTGTCACCTAAACATATACCTCCTGAAGATAATAACTAGCCCTAAGGTGTAAAAATTACCCAAGATGTGGAGGCAAGCGTCCAAGTGTGTCGAATAACACCATCTACATACCCAAGGAACACCTCTGATTCACTTGACATCTGCCACAGTGACAAAAGATAACATCAAAAATGACACATCCATAAAACCAAAAGAAACCAGAAAGTAATAGTACAAAGACTATACATATGTTACAAAAAGTTACCAAAGGTGACCTACCTATGAGTAATACTTCTTGAGGTAGAGCCCATTTATAGGCTCCTCCAAAGCATTTCCCTCAAAGTCTACCAGATGATAAGCACCCTTTTTTAGAACCTATTTTATGATGAAAGGTCTGAACCACATGGGCTTGAATTTGCCTGCCCCTAGGGAGTCCTTATCCTGGTCATAGACTAGGACAAGGTCGCCTTCAAAGAAAATCCAAGGATGAACGAACCAATCATACTGACACTTGAATTTTTGTTTATGAGCCTTGTTGGCCAGGTTCGCATCATGACTGATGCAGACCCCCTATCCCTCTTAAGGGCTGGATGACCTCACGTTCAGGCTCTTCTGAATTCCAGAGATGAAATGGCTCTTCGGGTTCCAACTTGGAACCTTTTGGGTGAATACATAGGTCCCCTACAAAAGGTCTGTTGGCTCGTTTTTGGAGCCAACTGTAAGCTCCCACAACAAATGACCAAGGGTTATGACCGAGTGCCAAGTTGAAAGGCACTAATCGGGAAATGGGCCTCCACAGATCAAGCATCCTACCTCCTGGTCTCCCGAAATCCCGATAATTGAAATGCCGAAATGGCCTGGTGTCCGCTTCTTTAGGATTTTGTGTTTCGCGAAATCAAGACACAAGGTATATCCTTGTCCCTTAGGATCCCCAGTAGCTGAAATGCCGAAATGGTGAAATGGAAAAAGCTGAAACGTCAAAGTGCCTTGGCACTTGATCGATGGCTCACGACCACTACTAAGATCAACGACTCTCATCGAATTGCGATTTTGTGATTCAGGGTTCTGATGGGTCAGAACCTCTGTCTCTCCACCTTCCGATACCCGAAATACCGAAATGAACCAACGGTCCATATCATTTTGGGTTTGATGGCCCTGATTGAATCATGATTTCACAATTTTGTGATTCGGGGTTTTGAAAGACCAAACTCTTGTCTTTACACCTCCCGATACTCGAAGTCCTGAAATGGATGTCAACGAACTCCTGTCGTAATCCCTTCGCAACTCCTCCTGATCCAACAATCTGCGGGGTTTCGGTGTTCCTCCTCAAGGACTCTCCACCATCCATTCGAATCTCCAGATCCCCCTCTTGGATATCTACAAAGTTAAAGTTTGTGCTCCTTCCTCCTGATCAGACGGCCTACCAGAACCTTAACCACAATCTAATGCTCGACGACATTCTCCCTCCCGATCTTCTATTCAGGTTTCAACTTAGGATATTTCCTAAGTCTTTAAAGACTCGGTCTTTAATCCTTCCAGCGAATGAATCCCTGGACTTCGACAACACTTCCAAAGTGTCATCTCTCTTGAGCTTGTCCAATTTGGACATCGATCTTTCATGCACTCCTTGCATCTGAGGGATCTCGATGCCTGGATCCAAAACGACTTTCCCTCTGTCTCAATGCACACTTTGCAGAGCTTCTATGGGGAGAAAGTAGTTCCACAATGTTTCTCTTTTTTTCTCAATGCACACCTTGATTCCCGACTCCACAGTGACTTTCCCTCTATCTCAATGCACACTTTATAGAGCTTCTAAGGGGAGAAAGTAGTTCCATAATGTTTCTCTTTCTGTCTCAATGCACACCTTGTAGAGATTCAAATGAAGAGAAACAATTGAAACTGAAGAAAAAACTCACAACTCCATTAACTTACTCATAAAGAAGAACATAATAGGAAAACACTCATGGTCCAAGAACATGACATTTGGATCAATTTTCCCTTCTGTTCTATTCATAAAAAAAATGCCCACTGGCTACAAAATACATAGAGATTACAATAGATTCAGAACGGAGGGTTTCTTCTCTAATGCAGTTCTCTTCCAGCTCTTCTTTTTCCCTTCTTTTCTTCTACTCTACCCTCCTGCCCCTTTCTACTCTAGCTTCTTACCAACTTTTCATAACTCAAAAATATCTCCTAGGGTCTCTCCTGGCTACCTTCCTACTCTAAAGTGTATCCTACACTATCCTATATCAATCATTTTCTAGAGCCAAAGTGGGAGCTTCTTCTCTACTTACAAAATTCAAAAACTTGCTACAAAGGGAAAATCTAGTGCCAGTTCAAGCATGCCTCTGAAAATGAATTTTGGCATTGAGTGAAGGCAGATTTCAAAATCAGTTGAATTGTCATGTTTGAAGTTTTGGGGGAACTCGCACGTGTCTGGTGCTCCCACCTCTGCACGCTTGCCAACGATGCTCCTGCATCATACTCCCCTTGACAAAAATTCATGGACTCCTGTCCATGAGCTCCTCTACTGACTTTCCTTTTCTGGATAGCATCTTTGTTTTCCTAACTGACATCTTTTATTAGGCGTCCCTTCCATTTGACCAGATACTCAAAATAAATCTTCCTTTTGGTCTTCTTGCTATCCCTCTTATCAAGAATCTTCTCCATCTGCGGCTTTCCTACCATAGGCATTTGCTTCTCCCACTGAATCTTTTCTTGATCTTATGAGCCTTCTGCGTTGTCCTTCCTGTAAGGGTACAGGTCTGAAATGTTGAATATGGGTGAAATGCCCACACCATCTAGTATTTTGATCTCATAGGTGTTTGCATCGAACTTCCTCAAGATCTTACAGGGTCCTATCTTCTTCATCTTCAATTTGTTATATGTTCCCCTAGGGAACCTTTACTTCCTGAGAGGTGCCAAAACCTGATCCCCCACTTCAAATTGAAGTTCCTTGCGATGTTGATCGACTCTGCGTTTGTATTTCTGGTTGGAACTCTGTAGTTTTTCCTTGATTCGACCATGGAGTCTCTGCATTTCAGCAGCAAAATCCTCTGCTCTAGCACTTCTGATCTCTCCCTATTCCAAGTCTCTTAACTCAGATACTCCCCCGGGTTGCATTCCGTAGAGTATTTGTAACAGGATTCTTCTAGTGCTCCTGTTTGGTGAGTCATTGTATGCAAATTCTACTTGCGGCATAATTTGATCCCATTGGTTATGATGTTCAGTAACCAGACTTCTCAATAGATTCCCCAAACCTCTATTTACCACCTCATTTTTCTGATCTGTCTGAGGGTGATAATCTGAGTTGAAGGAAAAAACTTTTCCCATATTCTTCCACAACATCCTCCAAAAGTGACCAACAAATTTTGTTTCTCAATCTAAGACAATGCTCCTGGGTAGGCCATGAAGTCTTACAACTTCTCTGAAAAATAGATTTGCAACATGTGTTGCATCACTGGTCTTCTAGCATGGGATGAAATGTGCCATCTTCGAAAACCTATCTACAACTACAAATATGGAATCAAATCCCCTTTGTGTTCTTGGTAATCCCAACACACAATCCATACTTATTGCATCCCAAGGCCTCTCTGGTATTGGCAATGGTTGACACAATCCAGTGTTCTATGTTCTCCCCTTTGCATGTTGACAAATCCTACATTTGTTCACAAATTTTATCACCTCTGTTTTCATACTTGGTCAGTAGTACAAATTGCTCAACTGTGCAAATTTTTTATCATGGCTGAAGTGTCCATCCAATCCTCCACTCTGCTTCCCCTTCAAAAGATTATCTCTCATTGAGCATCTTGGTATACACAATTGGTTTCCTTTGAACAACAACAGTTCCTGAAGCATATATTCTATCCAATGACTTCTATCTCTCAGTACAGGCTTTTTATATTCTTCGTAGGCCTCCTTGAAGTCTACATCATCGCAATACATATCCTTGAGGTGCTCAAACCCCAAGGTATCCACCTGGAATTCCTGTAGAATTAAACATCTCCTGCTCAATGCATCAACAACCTTGTTAGCATTCCCAACAATATGTTTTATGACAAAAGTAAACTTTTGCATAAACTCAACCCATTTTGCATGCCTCTGATTCAGTTTTTCTTGTTGGGTTATGAATTGTAAAGCTTGATTATCACTATACAATACAAAATCTCTCAAGATAAGATAATGCCTCCATTTATTCAATGCTTGAATGATGGCATAAAACTCTTTGTCATATGTGGAGTATTTACTCTTAGACTCATTCAACTTTTCACTGAAATAGGCAATAGGCATGTTATCCCGACTCAAACAACTCCTATTGCAACTCCACTTGCATCACATCTTACCTGAAATGTCTTTCCAAAATTTGTCAAGGTTAGAATCGGTCATTATGTTATCTTCTCCTTCAGTATATTGAAGCTCCTTTCAGCCTCCTCTGTCCATTTAAAATACTTGTGCCATTTCTTCACTGTATCCATCATTGGTGCACAAATCCCACTGAAGTCTCTAATGAAATTTTTGTAAAAACTCGCTAAACCATGAAAGATCCTTACCTAAAACATGTTCCTTGATGATAACCATTCTCTTATCGCTTTCACCTTCTATGATCCATCTTCAATTCATTCGATGATATCACAAAACCCAAATAAATGAGATCTATCTTCATGAAATAGGACTTCTTCATGTTGATTAGCAACTTCTCCTGTTGTAGCCTCCTCATCACTAGTGTTAGGTGCCTCAAATGCTCCTCTTTATTCTTGCTAAAGATCAATATATCGTCTAGATATACAACCACAAACTTTCCAATGAAATCCTTTAGAATTTCGTTCATCAACCTCATAAAAGTACTTGGGGCGTTCTTTAAGACAAATGGCATAACCAGCCACTCATACAGGCCTTCATTAATTTTAAAGGCTATTTTCCATTCATCACCTTCTCTCATCCTGATCTGGTGATATCCACTTTTCAGATCTATTTTAGAAAAAAAAAATCTCCACTTAAGTAGTCCATTAAATCATCCATTCTCAGTAAATGGAATCTGTACCTGATGGTGATCTTGTTGATGGCTCTCAAGTCTGTGCACATTCTCCATCCTCCATCTTTCTTCGGGCTCAACATAGTTGATACTACTCATGGGCTCAAACTTTAACTGACTAATCCCTTATCCAACAAATCTTGGACTTAGTTTCTCACCTCCTCATTGTCCCGAGGTGTCAATCTGTACGCTAGCTTGTTTGGAAGGCTCATTCCTGGTATCAAGTCGATGTGATGATTGATACTCATGATGGGTGGCAATGATTTTGGCATCTTATCCACCACTATATCCATAAAATTATCCAACAACTCCCAAAATTCTTCAAGAAAATTGTCCACTGATGTACTCGTAAGGATAACTCTGGGCTTCCTCACCATAGTGAACTGTATCTCCTATTCTCCCTTGATTTATTTCAGGAGTTCCTTCCCACTCATGAGAAGTATGCTTGTGCTAGCTTCCTCCTTTTCTTTCTTCTCCTCTATTGGCAGTAACATATGTGTCCTACCATTTTTCTCCAACATGTATGTATTCTTCCTTCCATCAAACTTCCATGGTCTTCCCAATAAAATCTAGCATACTTCCATGGGAATTACATCACATTGGATTTCATCTTTATATCCTCCTATCTTAATTACAACCAAAAATTGTTTAGAAATCATTATCTGGTGTTCCTTTTGCAGCCATGAGACTTTGTATGGCCTTGGATGTGCAGTCATCTTTAGCTCCAGTTTCTCCACCATCTCCGTGGATACCAGGTTGTCAGTACTCCCACTGTCAATGATCACCTTGCAGACTTTGTCCTTGGTCTTGCAAGTTATCTTGAAGAGACTATTTCTCTGTACTGGCTTCTCAATTTATGCCTCTAGTTTTAAAAGAAATTTTTTCACCATCAGGGATGCTCCATCCTCTACTCCCTCTGCTTCAACATCTCTTCACTGTGCTTCTGAAATTTGATTTTCTACTCATTCTCTTATCTTCTCGAGGCATTCCCAAGACATGTGCCCTATCTTCCCACAGTTATAGCACCTTACTCCTCCTCTGCCTCTTCCTCTAGAAGAGGTTCTCTCCCCATTCTATCTTCCTCATGAACTTCCTCCTCGTTTAGAGTGATCGTGGGGTTTCTCAGCCTCCTCCTTAGACTGATGTGCTCTGTCTCGGTTGAACCTCTTGTTCTTGCTCAGGATTGAGATTTTTCCTCTTCCTCGCTGGTTCTGTTTTCTAGCCAGCTTCTCTTCTGCCTTGAAAACTGATAAGCATCCTCCACAGTCTTTACTGACATCATGCTTAGTTCATCCTGGATTTCATATCTCAAGCCATTTATGTATCTGGCGACATTTTATTTGTCTCTCTCCCTTTGTCAAATTATGATGTTCAGCCTATAGAACTCCTCAATGTACTCCTTGATTGTCATCCCCTTCTGTCTCAAGTTTTGCAGCTTCCTGAACAGATTGATTTGGTAGTCCTTGGGTATGAAATTATCCTTTATCTTGGCTACCATCCTGTCCCAACTCTTTATCCTCTGTTTTCCCTTACTTCTTCTCTTAGCCTGCAGTTCATCCCACCATAGTGTTGCATGCCCTTTTAGCTTGGTGACTTCCTTCTTCACATTTTTCTCCTCATTGACATCTTCATAGTCGAAGTGTTTGTCCATGGACCTTATCCATTCTAGCAGTTCCTCTGTATATAGATTTCCCTCATACATGGGAACCTCTATCTTAGCTCTGCCTCCCAATCTGGCAGCTGCTCTCAACAACCATTCTTTTGTAGCATCCTCTCCTACAACTTCTTCAACTTCAGATTCTTCAATTTCTGCATCACTGACATCTCCAGTGTCAGGTTCCCTTCTCTGTGCTTCTTCCATTGTCTCCAATCAAGTGCAAAGTTCTCACATCTCCCTTTCTACAACATGGTTTCCTGGAGGATGATCTCGTCTTCTTGGCGGCATGGTGTTGACTATCTATCACACACAAAGTACAACTTTGAGTTCTTTGTCTCCTTCTTTTTCTCCCTTCGCCTAAAATCTATAGATGAAAATTTGGCTCTGATACCACCTGATGCAGACCCCCTATCCCTCTTAAGGGTTGCACGACCTCCTGGTCAGGATATTCTGAATTCTGGAGCTGAAATGGCTCTTTAGGTTCCAACTTGGAACCTTTTGGGCGAATACACAAGTCCCCCACAAAAGTTTTGTTTCCTGATTTTTGGCGCCAACCGTAAGCTCCCACAACAAACGACCAAGGGATATGACCAAGAGCCAAGTCAAAAGGTGCTAATCGGGAATCGGGCCTCAATAGATCAAGCGTCTTGTCTCTTGGTCTCTCGAACTCCCGATGACTGAAATGTCGAAATGCCTCGGTGTCGACTCCTTTGGGATTTCAAATTTCGCGAAATTAGGACATAAGGGATATCCTTGTCCCTTAGGATCCTCGGTAGCCGAAATGCCAAAATGGTGAAATGGTGAAAGCTGAAACGTCGAAGTGCATTGGCGCTTGATCGATGGCTCAGGATCACTCCTAAGATCAATGGCTCTCGTCGAATCATGATTTCATGATTCAGGGTTATAATGGGTCAGAACCTTTATCTCTCCACCTCTCGGTACATGAAATGCTGAAATGAACCAACGGTCTAGATCGTTCTAGGTTTGATGGCCCTGATTTAATCGAGATTTCACAATTTCACGATTTGGGGTTGTTAAAGACCAAACTCTTGTCTTTCCACCTCTCGGTACCTGAAGTCCCAAAATGGACGTCAACGAACTCCTATCGTAATGCCTTCGCAACTCCTCCCGATCCAACTGTCTGTGGGGTTTCAGTGTTCCTCCTCGAGGACTCTCCACCGTCCGTTCAAATCTCTAGATCCCCCTCTTAAATATCTATAGAGTTAAATTTCATGCTCCTTCCTCCTAATCGGACGGCCTATGGGAACCTTAACCATGATCCAATGCTCAACGACGTTCTCCCTCCTAAGCTTCTATTCGAGTTTCGACTTAGGAGATATCCTAAGTTTACAAAGACTCGGTCTTCAATCCTTCCAGGGAATGAATCCCTGGACTTCAACAACACTTCCAAACTGTTATCTCTCATGAGCTTGTCCAATTCAGACATCGATCTCTCATGCACTCCTTGCACCTGAGGGATCTCGATGCCCAACTCCACAGCGACTTTCCCTCTGTCTCAATGCACACTTTGAAGAGCTTCAATGGGGAGAAATTAGTTTCACAATGTTTCTCTTTCTGGCTCAATGCACACCTTGATGCCTGGCTCTACAACGACTTTCCCTCTGTCTCAATGCACACTTTGTAGAGCTTCTATGGGGAGAAAGTAGTTCCACAATGTTTCTCTTTTTGGCTCAATGCACACCTTGTAGAGCTTCAAATGAAGAGAAACAATTGAAACTGACGAAAAAACTCACAGCTCCATTAAATTACTCACAAAGAAGAACATAACAGGAAAACACTCATGGTCCAAGCACAAGGCATTTGGATCAATTTTCCCTTCTATTCTATTCATAAAAAAAATTCCCACTGTCTACAAAATACATAGAGATTATAGTAGTTTCAGAACTGAGGGTTTCTGCTCTAACGTAGTTCTCTTCCAGCTCTTCTTTTTCCCTGCTTTTCTTCTACTCTACCCTCTTGCCCCTTTCTACTCTAGCTTATTACCAACTTTTCATAACTCAAAAATATCTCCTAGGGTCTCTCCTGGCTACCTGCCTACTCTAAATCTTATCCTACGCTATCCTATATCAATCATTTTCAGAGCCGAAGTGGGAGCTTCTACTCTATTTACAAAATTCAAAAACTTTCTATAAAGGGAAAATCCGGTGTCGGTTCAAGCGTGCCTCTGAAAATGAATTTTGGCACTGAGTGGAGGCGTATTCCAAAATCAGTTGAATTGTCACGTTTGAAGTTTCGGGAGAAATCACACGTGTTTGGTGGTCCCACCTCTACGCGCTTGCCAACGATGCTCCTGCATCAATGACACTACTCATTGAGCTCCTCAAGGTATAATAACCACTCTTCAAGTGGAGAAGTATATGGTAGTAACTGTACTTCCAACTTTAGGGACAAGATATGACATTCTATAGGCAAGACTACTTCCAACCCATAAATGAGCTGAAAAGGTGAGAAACTAGTTGCAGTCTTAACAGACATTCGGTAAGCCCATAATGTCGATTATAACATCAAATGCCAATTTGACTTGGCCAAATTGATCGTTCATTGTAGGATGGTCTTAAGAGATTTATTTACAACTTCCACCTGACCATTAGCTTGGGGGTAGTAGGGTGACAAATGTTCTTTCCACAACCCAAGATTTGATGTTAATTTGGTCATCATTTGGTTCTGAAAGTGACTTCCATGGTTAGTGACAATCTCTCTCGGGACGTCAAACCTTGCAATTATCTAGTTGAACAAAAAGAGAGTTGTAGTCTCTCCATCATCTTTAAACGTTGGCATAGCTTCAACCCACTTCGTGAAGTAGTCTACGGCTACAAAGATATAACGGTGCCCCCTTGGTGAAGGAGGGTTGCATGTAGTGTAATCAATCCCGCACTTGGTGAAGGGACCAAATGTGATGACAAGAAACATGGGAGCGAAATGTGCCCTCATATTTCGAGAGAAGATCTGACACGAGTAGCACTTCTTGACCGATTCGATACAATCTTTGATTAACATTGGATAGAAGTAACCGACTCGTAAAATATTTTGGGTTGTTTCCAACCTAGACAAATGACCACCACATTCTCTAGTATGGAATTCGTTAAGCATGATAACTACTTCTTCATGAGTGAGACATCGACGAAGGATGAAATCTACACCTCGCCGATACAAAGTGTTGTCGAGTATGAGATAGTTCTTAGCTTGATGGCGTATATGGTGATGCTCATCGTGGGAAGCAGAGGTGGGGAACTTCAAATTTTGGAGATAGAAGAGTATATCTACATACCAGGGATTTGAAGATGCGATCAAAGACATGTCTCCTCTAACAGGTGACTCTTCGGGCATAACCTCAGCAAATTCAACCAGAAGTTCCGAGATGAGTTCCGCAAAGACTAGTGACTTTTTGGATTTCGCCGAAACAAAATCTAAGTCAAATTTATGGAGGACAACTATCCATCTACTGATCTTCTCGCCAATGACACGTCGTGTTAATACATATTGAAATGGATTCACAATGGAAATGACGGTGATCTTGTGAAACAAAATATAATGATGAAACCATTGAATAGCATGAACGACTACCAATGCTAGTTTTTCTATATGGGAATAATTGAGTTTCATTCCCACCAAGCCTCATCTCAAGTAATAAATCACATATTCTGAGAGGAATTCATCCTCTTGAACTAAGACCATACTAATAGTTGACTATATCACAACCAAGTACAATAAGAAATATTTGTTTATAATTAGGTGGCCGGAGCAGAGGGGCAGCCATGAGGGCATGTTTCAATGTGTTGAGTGAGTTTTGAGCAGCTTCATCCCAATGAAAGGGGATGTCTCTCTTTAGAAAATGCATAAATCCCTTTGTGATCTCAGCATAGTTGGCTATGAAACGCCTCAAAAAGTTCACTTTTCCCTGTAAAATTTGAATCTTTAGGATTGTACATGGGGGAGGAAACTGAAGTATTGCCTCCACCTTGAGAGGATCGACCATGATCCCTGTTGTTGAGGCTATCAAATTGATCAGCCGTCATGATGTTACACAAAATATGCATTTGTTTGGATTCAAGCGAATCCGAAAGTAGAGAGATCGCTCAAAGATAAGTCAGAGGTGTGTGGGATGATCTATTCTCTTACGAGATTGTGATCATAAATGATCTAAATAGGATTCGACTATATGCTTGAGATCATGGAAAGAAAAATATGTGGCCTGATGGAAGGTAGCTCCATCATTTTTTATACCAAAAGGCATATTACGATAGGCAAATGTACCCCATGGATAGATGAAAGTTGTTTTGTGTTGGTCTTCAGGTTTGATCTCTATCTGATTATATCCCAAAAAAACATCCATGAAATAAAAATCCTCGCAATCAGTGCATTCATCAACTATCTGGTCAATGAATAGTGTGGGAAAATTATCTTTTGGACAAGCTTTGTTCAAATCATGAAAATCCATACATACACGAATTGTGCCCTATTTCTTGTTGATCGACACAGGATTTGACACCCATTGGGTCAAATGGACAGGATAGATAAAACCTGTTTTGAGAAGTTTCTCTACTTCAACCTTAATAGCTACTGCTTTCTTGGGATTAACTGGATGAAGCTTCTTCCGAACTGGCTTGGCATCAGGACAAGTTGTGATTTCATGCACAACTATTTTTGGATCAATGCATGGAATTTCCTTGTAAGACGAGGAAAAAATGTCACAGAAATATTTAAATAAGTATGTGTAGATTTGAATCTCTTTGGGGGAACAGTCAACTCTGACAAAAACATTCTCCACGATGCTCGGGGTTCTGGAGATATTAATTGGTATAGTTTTAGTGATAGTTGACATATCACCCTCATCATAAACCTCATGTGTAGCCAAGGGATTGATAGGACAAGACCTGTCTCTAGTCATAGTCAAGGTGAATTCCCCTGCTTTGATTCTTCTTAACTCTGGGAGGAAGTATGATCTGTGATGGAGATCGGCCCAGTGTTTTTATGGACTAGTCATTGCTTCAATTATTGCTTCGTCTGAGGGAAAGACTAAGTATAACGAATTGATATCAATGAGGAAACCTTGAGCCCAAATAGGATATGGAATCGGATCTAACTCTTGTACAAGAGTTGGATCAGTGTTGGATGAAGCTTGTTGGACTAATGAGTAAGCTGATTCTGCTGAGGACAAGGGCATGGACATACCATGGTGTCATGTTCCTTCCATCATGTCCGATGGGGAAAGAAGAATCCATGGATCATTGAAGTAAGTTGTGTGAAATGAGGAAACCTGGAAAATATCAACTTTATGGTGGTCTGATATGAACTTGAGATTGCCTTGAGGAGGCAGCTAATCAAAAGTACCCATCAAAGGTGGGAACAAACCAACCCCTACATTGACGATTCTGGGTTGAGGATTGTAAATCATCAAGACTACGGATGCCCCCAATGAAGGGTCAGGTCGGAAGAAGGACAATTGATCAATGGTCACGATCTGACCCTTGTATGGAAACAACAAGACCCAAAAAACTATATTGACCACTACCTGCATGGCATAGGTCCAACTCCTACCTAACAAGAGATTGTAGTCAAGGGATGTGTCAACTACTTCTACCTTGATGCACACAGTCTTCCATCCTAACTACATGAGGAAAGAGGGGATGATGCCATGTGGTCGGAACGAATAACCATCGAAAGTGGTAGGAATAGTAGGTAACAAATACAAAACGGGCTAGCCAATGGCCTTCCAACATGCCAACGACATGACGCATGTCGAGGCACCCTCATCAACCACCGTGCGAAAATTGTTTTGAGTAAAAGTTTTCGTGGGGTAAGCCACTACTATCTGAAATGCTATGTGGTAAGGGAGACGAGGTTCTAAGTTAGTTGTATCTAGCATGATTGTACCTAGATTACAAGTCTCGTCAAATCCTAAAGTGGCTAACAAAGCTTTCCTCTGGGAAGGGCAGCTTTGGAGGACCTCCAAAGAAGACATAGCACAAGGGGTTTAAGACAAATCGTCCACCATATAATAGTTCTGGGTGGCCCTTGCATTTGGGTTGTGAGAATATTTCTTGAACACACCTTTTGGGATGTGCATCATTGTTTTTCCCAAATTCTTCTCGATCTGGAGAGGAAGAGATTGGATTTCATCTTCTTTACCTTTCTCAGAGGTTCTTGACTTACTGTAGTCATGTGCTCTATTCGATATAAAAGCATCACCTTTCATCATATACACATTCGTAGATGCAATATTGTTTGAAGAAGGAGATTGTCCTTGAATGCCCCCTTCCACGGTTGTAAAGGCTTGGGTTAGGTTTTGCCCATGTTCGAATGGATTCATTAACACAACAAGTTATTGTTGTGACACGAACGTTTGGGCCTCTGCAAGACAAGGGCACTAGTGGGTCAGGTGGTCTTCCACGCATAGGTTACATGGATACTTCACCTTTAGTTTCTCAGTGTTTCCCTTGCCAACATTATTAGAGGGTTTCTTATCCCCCTTACCCTTATTACGTTGTTTTTTCTTTCCATTAGGCTATTGGGTGGCCTTCATATTTGTCGATTTCACACTGTGTACATCCAACGTTTGGGTAGGGGGAGCAACCGAAACAGTAGTTTGGTTGGCTGTCGTGTGTTGTATAGACAATTGTTGTAATTGTTTTGTCATATGTTCAATGGGATTTGTTTTTGTTGAACTTAAAATACCATTGGCATGTGGTCCAACTCTTTTTCTGGTTTTATCAAGTCAGGATCGTGCTGCATCTAGAAAAATCTCGTACAGTAAACCAGACTGAGAATAAATTAGCTCAAGATGTTGAGCTCTCATGATGGCATCTTCTTTGCAAAAAACTCCCGACATTGTGACGTCTTTGGATAACTGAGGGACCAAATACTTAAGGAACCACTCAAGCAGGAATGCTGGTGGGACTGGTACCTTAATCAAACTCTTCTGGCATCTTCATTCTTGGATGTGATCAGAGATATAGTCCTCTTTTGTCTATTCAAAATTGGCCAACAATTCTGTGTCGGTGTCATTTCTCATAGATAATTGGAAATGGTTTAGGAACGCCATTGCCAATTATCCAAAGGAAGAATATCTCGAGCAGTCAAGCTTGAAGTACCATTTAGCAACACTTCCAATGAGAGTGCGTTGAAACAATCGCAATTGTACATATTCATCTTTCAATGAATTAGACAAGCACCAAATATGGAAGGTGGTCAAATGATCCCCTGGATCTTCGTTAGGCTTGGCCTTGAACTTTGGTATGTCCGAAGGCAATTTTGTCAGCATAGGGGGGCAATGTAGATCATGATAGATGGGGTCATTCAAAAACCTTGTCAAGTATGGAAAATGTAAGGTTAGCAAGAAAGGTAGTTTTGGTTTTTGTTGATGATAACCATGGAAAAAGGGGCCTGGAGTTTGACTGGCACCAGGTTGCCAGGAAAAGTTGGGTTGCTGGCCGAGGTTCTAGTAAAAACCATGGGCCATGACTAGTGTATAGATTTTGCATTTAAGTAGACATCATCAGCTGATTCCTGAAATAGGACGTAGATGGTTGGGCGTGCATTACATTCGGAGTACTTTGGGAAGGGTTTTCCCATGCCGATCCCATGGGCATAGGTATCACACCTTGCCCGGGGTTCCATTGGTTGTGAAAAGAATTGCCCCATATTGACATTCCTAACGAGGGAATTGATCCTTACCAAGAATTCCAAGGTCCTAATGCAGAAGAAGCTCCTAGGTTTTCCCCCTATGTAGGAATAATACCCTGCATAGGATTATGTTGGCCATAACCGGGGTTTCCCCCAGTCGAGAAAATAGTTGACAAGAAAGCATTGTTTCCAAATGCACTAAACAAAGAAAACAGTGTCGGCCCTATCGACATATTATGAGAAGGTGGTCCTTGAATCCCTACTCCAAGTGAACCATGGTGTGTGTTTGGCCCAGCGGATTGTTGGTGGGTACCTTCGAGCAAAGGGGACGAAGGAGGTATATGACCTCCCCCATAATGGAAAGCATTAAAGGGAGTTGAAGTGCCCCCCATGGGTCCTTACAGAGGAGCGTTAGAGTACCCTGCCCCCAGACCTAAAGTCTGTAAAGTGGAGTAGAATAGCACAAGGCTTGAACCTGAGTTAGGCATCCTGTATGAGAATGGAGGGCCTGTCGCACTCTGTGTGAAAAGAGCAGTGGCCACTGCCAAAGATAGGATCAGACCACTGCTCGAGGTAGAAGTAGTCAAGATCATGGTGGCTCGGACTAGCGAAAGTGAGTTAGGAGGTGGAACACCCCCTGTGGTGACAGTTGTAGTGGGAATAGAAAAATTCCCAGAAGAAGTGGTAGCATTTGTTTCCATTGATGTGTGTGACATTGTCTGGCACCTGTAAGGATAAATCTATATGATGATGGGCACCAAAAGATCAATGGTTGGAGTTTCAGGTGGACCAAGAGATTCTGCTCCAAGGTATGAAATAGTTGGTTCCTTTGGATGTTGGTCGGGCACAGTTTCCTATGACCTAGTTGCTTCAAAATACCCTTGTTGGTCGAGCTTTCACCTTAGAGGTGGTGGGGGTGGCTCTAGTGTAACCAGTGGCAGGCCAAGAAGCCTTCGTGACTGATGGATCTCATGATCCTCCAATGTGTGAGAAGATCAAAGACACACTAGGGCTTTCTATTCTTTCAAAAACAACATACACTAGAAAAAATACCCTACAGGATAAAACAAGAAAACACTAAACTAGTTGGAAGAACAGTTACAACAACCAACACTAGAGAAACTTACCGGTGTAAATGAAACTCAAAAATGGAATAATCCTTAGGGTATAATCTACAAAGCATGGCCCAATGTCTTTCCTAGGTACCTTAGTATACCCCCATAGTCACCTGTGCATGTCTCTAAAAAATATAGGCAACTAGGTTACTAGCGCGTGAACAGTCACTAGGCGGGTACAGTCGTCAGTCAGGTAGACCAGAATGAGGAGGGTATCGAGATAGAAACCTATCAAGGGTATCAAAAGAAAGTGGTCGAGAAGAAAACTGAGGACATCAAATGGATTCGAGACCTATGAAGCTCCATGGCAAATGCAATCGACGGAATCCCAAGAAAAGCCCTCTATATGTCTTCTCCACTATGATTGGTCTGGCTGTGGAGGGCTTATCGTCACTACCTTTTCGCACGTGACCTCATGTTTAGCCCCTATGTTAGAGAGGGGTACCGGATAAATTTCATGATACTGGACTTGGACACTCCCTAACTCAAACTCCGATGTTTGATTTAATGGCCTTGAAGAGTTTCCTCTCCAACCTCATTCAAGGCCCTAACCCTAAACTAGTTGGTTGACCCTACAAACATAAAAATTCTAATTAATTTTAGATTTAGCATTAATTTTTATGGATTGTCTTAAGTCAAAGGTTATGAAAATGAAACTAGTGATGTCTTGAGAGACGAAAAGAAAGAAAAACAGAAAGATGGCAACAAAATAACTTCTTCTTGACACAATTCTTAATCAACTTAAAAAAAAAAAAAATTCCAAGATCTTTGAACAACAAACTCAAAATAGGATTTTTCTCAACTACGAGCTACTTATTGTCCTAAGTAAACAACCAATAACTTATGAAAGAAAAAAATTCCCTGGTTATTAATGCAAACCTATAACTACTTAACCAAGAAAAGAAATAAAAGATTTTTTTTTATTTGAATGCTCACAAAGCAAAAAGGAAAAATATCGACAAGTAAAAACCAAGAAAACTTTTGGCCTAAGCATCGATCGCAAACAATCACATTAAAAATAACACACAAGCAGATTAAAATGGACTCTCACACTTGTCTAAAAACCCTATAGAAGGAAAATTTTGAGAAAAACTTCTTAATGAAAAAGAAAGTTATTGTTGTCATCAAACCTAATTTACTGACCGCTATGATAGAGACCAAAAAACATGAGAGGTACAAACTATTGAAAAAGAAAAGGATGATTGCCTCTCCTTAAACAAAAGTTTTTCTCCATAGGCACATTACTGACAGTTCAATAGCCAGCGTGTGCACGTGAGCTGTGTAAATTCAGGGCGCATGTACACACGTGCAGACCTTATGCAGGTCGCGTGTACTTCTGAAACTCTTAAAAAATGAAAATACAAACTATCAAGCACTGGCAGAGACTACTCATATTGAGAACTAGAATATCTTGAAGACTCAGAAACTTACTTTTTCAGAAAAAAGAAAACGATTCAAGGAAAATTTCATAGAACAAAACCAATCTGAGGTGGAACCTAAGATATGAAAACTACAAACATAGAGCCCAGAATGAGTTCTAGAAAACCCTTGAGAAGAATCACTTCTGACAGGGGAGAGGATGATTGCCTCTCTAAAAGAAATCTTCTGAAATCATACACACGACAAAAAATTCATCAGCTGGTGTGTACACACAGGCTGTGTGAAGGTAGGGCATGGGTACACTCATGTAAGCCTTATACAGGCCGCGTGCACCTCTGTGGGTCCCGTAAAAAAAATGCATCCAAGCAAAGAAACAAAGATAACTGGTATGGAAGACAATAATCTCTGTTAGCTCAGACTTTTGCAGAAACTCTAAAAACAAGTAATGAAACCATTTTTTAAAAATACCCAAAAATACTCCCAAAAAACCCTAGAGATCCCTAGTATGTTCGCCAATTCTGTTGTGGGTTGGAATCCCTCCTACGGACTTAGCATTTAAGGGCTCTAATCATGCATGCATAAAATGATCATTTCAAAGGCCTCTACTCTTTCCTATTCTCCCAACACAAAACCCCACATTCATGCAATACAAAGGTGTAAATGAGATTCAATGACTCTACCCTAAGTCCTTCGTTTGATGTTGATCCCTTTGCTTTCACTCACTCTTTGATTGCAAACCTCCTCCCAAAGCTGACCTACATTCACACATGAACAAACAAAAAGCTGCGAACATGCATTTCATATACTAATTTCTAGGTTAGTTGTGACAATATCATAAGATAAACATTCAACTCAAACACATGATATGGCGGGACGAGAAAATCATTCCTTTTTGTATTAATATTCACAAGAGTAAACTTACAATATGTGGTCGACACTGCTCCTCGAAATTGGTCCTGGGCTCTTCTTTAACTGTCCTCCAACTGCTTTGATCTATACTTCTTTTTTCACAAGGATGGTTAAATATTGGGACAAGGGGAATGCTCAATTAGGTATAGTCTCTTTACTATGATTTTCCTCCTTTCAAATGGGACCCTTAACCCTTCTTTTATAGGCTAGAAGGAGATAGGTATTTGGTTGAATGACTGGCCATGCATGGCTGAAAGGTTTAGTTAACTTTCCCAAAATTGTGTGTTTCGTTAGAAACTTTATTTTTTCTGTCCTTTTGTAGGTACACATGGGATATATTGGGGTAGCTAGCGTGTACATGCATGCAATAATGGAGCAGGGCACGTGGGCCTTTATAAAGAGTTTTTTTAAAGAACATTTGTTCAATAGTGTTTTGGCAAATAAGGAGTTTGAGATGGTCTGATGCCAGGTAAGTATGTCTGGTGAAAATTAGGGTTATAACAGTTTGTGTGTTGTCCATTTCTATACAGCCTTAGGTATGCATGTCCCTATCTCTTTCTCAGGTTTCTCTATGTGTAGAGCTTCCTGATCCTATGAAGCCTTTTTTCCTTTGTCTATCGACCCTCGATTACTATAATCAGGATTTTGAGTTTGCAAGTTGATGGTCTATAGCTTCTTATGACTAATAATTATCAAAAATACATTGTATCCATTCATCCGGGGTGCATATTTGACGTTCCCCATTACTGGTTGATGTAGGAAGAACCACCCTATAAGTTTTTCCATTGTGGGAAGGGTTTTTTAACACAACGAGTTGTTGTTGTTGTTGTTTAAACTTCATAAGGTGCTAGGATTCTTCCATTTGTGGGAATTGATGTGTAATATGAGCATCCCCACAAAGATTACAAGGGAAATTCACCTTCCTATTGTTCCTGATATTGAATCTAAGGCTCAAAGAATAATGTTAGGCATCATAGGTTTTAAATGAAATGTTTATAAGACTGATTTTTCCACCTTAAATTTCCTGAGAAGCAATCTTTAAATGAAATTAATAATAATACAATATAGAGGTTGTATCCCATTATCTGAGTCGCAATTATAATGTCGAATCATTTAGAAAATATTCACAAAATTCTTTGAACAAAGTCAGGTATCAATTACAGATAAGTCTCACCTTGTTTGGAGTAGAAGAAAAATAGAAGATGCACCCTTGAAGAGGAGATAAAAATGAAGTAATTCATAGAGATCACATGTCTCTTTTTACTCATAGTAATAATAGTGGAAAAGTTGTTACTCAATGAAATTATGATATAATATGATCACAGTAGATGTAATACCAAATTTTAATAATTCACTCTTCAAGAACTACACAAATAAATTCAGAGAAATGGAAGCATAGAGGAAACACATAACTCAAATTGAACGAAACTTAGAATCTTTGTTTTCACTTGTATTAATATTAAAATAAGTTTTTTGTTTTACATTCGGCAAGAAGCAGCCTCAAATAGATCTAAAATCTATCTATTTATACAAAATTTGTTACAAATGAAAACCATTGGACTTCTCACAGTATATAACTAAAAATATAATACATCTGAATAAAAAAACAACATGCACATATTGTTGGTGCTTCCTTTGTCTCTTTGTATTCTTGTAGATGTGCTCATTTTCCTTTGATCTTTGACGCAGGTACATATGTCCATTGAGGTCACCATAATCATTCACTTACTGTATTTGATGTTTGATTATGTTTCCATCTGTCCCTTCAGATGCATTCACTGGGATAAGAGATTGCAGTTGAAGACATGGAGGGGACTAATTGGATGAGTGGATCAGGATTGGCTCATTATGAGATGGCTAACGGTGATAGGGAAGAGTAATTGTTCATTGAAATGATGATGTGGGAACAAGTTTCCAATAAGGAGGTGGGATGAATGGATGAAAGAATGTGGGTGGTAAGGATAGACGAGGTAAGTGACAATTTGAGGGTGAAAAGTAGAGTGGGTGGAGAAAGAGGACATTGTGTATGCTTTTTCATTTGCTCCCATCTACACTTTCTTTTCCCTATTCAATGCATTGGGTGCATCTATCTATCAGTGCTACCATGAATCTTGAAGGTTCAATCCTTTCATTTAATTCAAAGGAAAACATATTCTTTTGTATTTGGGGTAGCTTCTCCTGGATTCTATTCACTTCTTGAACTATGACCTGAAAATATGAACTTGGATTTACCAACCATTCATTGATTTTAAGTAGATCAATGTAGCTCATCTCTTGTATGTCTGCCTCAATGTTCTCCTTGTTCTTTTTGGAGCTTCACAGACACATTTCTATCTCAATATTCCCCAATGCCTCCGATATATTATTTCCTTCAAACTCAATCATCTTTTTATTTATTGAATACAATGCCACTAGACAAGCCTCTTTTACATTTCTGGCAAGTTTCTTACCTTCTTCTGGATTTGTTTCCCAGGATTTTAAGGCCATTTCACATCTTACTTATTCAGAATGAGAGAGAAAGGTAAGACTAGGGGAATTAGATTTCTTCTTCCATATGAGAGCCTCTTGAAACTTAGACCTGGTTGCGCATGCCTCTTTTAATTTTACATAAATATATTTTAGAGAAATGTCTACTACCTGATAACATTTAGGAATAACATCTATTTTTTGATAGCGCTCCTATTAGAAAACTTCCATCCTCTCATTGATTTCTGTTGTTTGTGTTTTTAAGGCCAAAATGTCTGTAGTTGTGTTCTTTGTTAGGGTCAATCTGGCCTACAACTTTTCAATCAAATTATCATGTTGAGCAATCAATCCTTTTTTGTTCTATGAGCTTTGGTAAAGTAGCTCAAGGTTTTCCTATAACTTCTTAATTTGTTGTTGATGACTAACCATGATTTGTTCAATATCTAGGTTCATCCTTATTTAAATAGTATATTATGTATTATATATCTCCTTATACAATTGTTGTACTAAGAGGCACTTATCTTGAATTTGTTTGGTTAAATTGTCCATTGACCATTGATTGGAAGTGGATAAATCCCCTAAGGAACCTACAACTTCTTTCAGAAAATCGAGACCATCTTGGTGTTTCCCATCATACGCCATCCTTTGAATTTTAGTGACTACTCCATCCTTTATGTGAGATTCTCTTCTTATGATGGCTTTCCTCTTCTTGCTGAAGAATAAATTTGAGGGATACATCTCTTCAAGAAAGATAGGAGTAAAATCACTTACCAAAGTGAGTTCATAACTAGGATTTCTGAAGTTGGTCTATAAAGGGGTTAATGATGTGATAGGAGACCCAGTTGTTGTGGAATGTCCCTGAACTATTGTATCTAGGGTGCCATCTAGAGTAGATGGATTTGATTGATGAATATCTTGTCTCAGATTCATGAAGGCTTCAAACCGAGATAACACATGTGGATCATTCAACCCTAACAATGATGCTCTTATTTCGTGAAATAACACTTCTGGGATTTTTGGGATTTCTTTATCTCTGTGCTTAGTGGAGAAACTTGGGTCATTTCCTAAGGTTTTAGCTCCCTATGAATAAGTCAGGGTTCTTGGATCTCCTTGCGAAGAAGACAAGGATTCTGACTCTCCTTATGAAGGAGGTAGGGGTTTTGACTCTCCCTGCAATATCTTGGGAAAATTGTTTTCTCTGTGTTTTTGAAAACTAAGGAAACCATCTTGTTGGTCAGGTGACAAAGTTTGGAATCTACTTCAGACTTCCTCATAAGATATAACTCCCCTAAAATTTTTTCCATAGGGAGAATTCTCATGGATGTATCGTTTCATTTTAAACTGAGTCAAATTTGTTTCCACTATCTCATGTGGATCATTCTTTTTGAACTCAATGTCAACTAATTTGACATCTTCCAAGGATGTGGACTCAACTTTAGAATGATGAAAATCCAATAATGTGAGCATGCCAACTTGAATGGGGAAAGTTTTCAAACCTTTATCTCAGATGCTTTCAACTCCTTACTAATACCTCCTACTACTGTCTGGTATGCCACCTCTTTGCACACCATCTTGTCACGTAAAAACTATGGGAGGGCATGAGGAGGAACAAAAAAACCAAATACTATGATATAGGAGAATTTCTCCTCAATGAACTAGTTTGCGAGTGTATCTAGGTTACCCATATTTTTTTTCTGAAATCCTGGATGGCGAGTGGCCATAGATAGCTATGTGAAAAGGCACTCCAACATTATGAAATATTTCATAAAGGAAATATTTGGCATTCCCCTCCCATAATTTGGAGTGGTAGAAATGAATCGGATCAACACTGGTCGAGTTCCAACTCCATTTCATAAGGGGAAATGGGTCACAAAACAAATGGTGTCCATAACATATGTTGGCATGTAAAAAGGAGCAGGTTTCCCCTTTGATTTTTTTGATTTATACTCAATGATTTCCTCTGCCAAATTATCAGATAGAATTTTAGGCCAATTCAAGGTATAATCCTCGACTACCTCATTCATGATGGCTACCCACTCAACATAGAAATGTGTAGGGTTCTTCTTCCCAAACAGGCGATAGAGCATCATGGCTGTGTACAGCATATGAGTGTCTAAATATGACATGGCATACATACCATGAGCGTCGGCTCTGAATTTTTCCAGATGTCCCTACCAGGTCTTGACTATATCATTAGCACTTCTACCATATTTTTTTCATTCCTTTCTTTCAAAATCTTGAAGAAAAGTGACATTGTAAGTGCATTTAGGGGTAGGGAAAATATTGTACATTACTTGTAGATTCTTTGGTTGGAAAAAGCCGACGCCGACCTGTTGGTGGTTGATGATTCTCCTGGTTTGGATGTCGACATGTTCCAAAGTCCAACATGTCATATCATTGTAGGGTATGACTCTAGGCCATTCAACAATATTATGCACTTGTGACTGTGCTACAAATATAAGCTTAGTTGCAAAGAACTCGTCGTCTTCATCAGCAAAGTTGTCTAGGCAGTTGATAATCTCGTGCTCTAAGATATCAAAAAATTGCTTAGAAGTTTTAATGGCTTCTGCAAATCGCAAAGTAGTGTCTAATAGGACATATGCATTTGGATTTGAATCATCACTCGATGCATCAAGATTCTTTGAGGATTTTCGCAGCACCATAATCTTCAAGGAAATGAAATTAGTCTACCTGTAATAGGAGAAGTATGTAAGATCTTCATTGAATAACGAACTACTAATTGAAAATGGTAAAAACAAATTTGAAATTTGAAGTTCTTTATTCAGAAAGTCTCTCGATCTTTGTAGAGATTTACCGACGAAGAGTTTATTAAACTTAATGGAATTCATTATCTGGCGATTTACAGTCTCTATATGAAATCATTAACCTTAATCAATCATAAATGTCATTAATACTTTGACAGTTCGCATTCATAATTTTTGGATGTGACAGGGTGGAAATCTTTTGAAGTCCTAATTCGTGGAGGAGTTAATCTCAAAGTAATCACTTTTATGTCTTAATTAATCATGTTTTAAAAAAGTTGTATTAACTTTAAGTATTTTGGAAATTCGAAAGTTTTGAACATAACACAAGAGAAATTTTCCGAAATCTGAAACTACAAAGTGATTAACACTTAATCATGATTAATTAAATCCATTAGTTGCTTCATTAACTCTTTGAAAAGCCCCTTTTTATTTTTTTAATCACTTTACTTTAACTCTTTGATATTTCGAATATTTGTGAACTCAACCTTTGTTAAAATTCCCGAAGGGCAATATCTTGGAGTGATGTGGTAGAGAGGATGCCATTCTTGATGACGTGTCAAAATATGAGAGGTACCACATATCACTTGAAAACGTGTGAATCAACTGATGTATATGTCAAAAACAAGTGCCACCTATCAAGCCA
>ML832371.1:47316-85782 GCA_009831015.1 Picea engelmannii | reverse complement strand
CAACTGCTTCCACATATGCTTCTCCTCACAAAATGGTTGCAAAATATTGGGGCAAGGGGAATACAAAAAAGGGCAGAGTTTCTTTGCTATTATTTTCTCCTTTCAAATGGGACCCCTACCTCTTCTTTTATAGGCTAGAAGGGGGTAGTTATTCGGTTGAGTGACCAGCTATGGGTGGTCAAACGGTTTAGGAAATTACCCGGAAATTTGTATCCCGCTACAACTTTCTATTTTTTGTGCTTTTGTCAGTATATGCGGGCTGTAATGGGTTAGCTAGTGTATATACGTGGGCAACAGTGGTGCAGGGCATGTATGCATTCAAAAGGATGGCTTTTTATAAGAGTTGTTCAATGGTGGCTTGAAAAAAATGGGAAGTGAGATGGCCTGATGCCAGGTATGCATGTCTGGTGCAAATTAGAGTTATAACAGATGCCCCCTAATGTGTGAGGTCAAAATAGCATTTGATGGCCGAAATACATTACCAATATTCACCAACGTACAAAGCGAGTGAGCCCAGGGACCAGAGTTCAGGAGGTGCCATCTGCAAAATAAAATTTGTCTCACCGAGGCGGCATACCCATGCTTGAAATGAAATAAAATCATGGTTGCCAATCAAATACACTGAAGATCCATGTCATATAACTATATCAAGTGTAGCTGTGAGAAATACGGATATACATCTCAAAATAAAAAAAGATATACATGTATAGTATCCAACTTTAAGAAGCTAATGATGCCTGATGGCTAGAGATGAGGATTTCAGAGATCGAGCAACAACTTCAAAATCTTCACAACTCGGGTAGGAGTGTAATATGAGTGTACGACTTCACTACCCAGAGGTCTTCGACGACTCTTCAGGAACAGACTAGAGGATCTTGATGATTAGGCTGAGGGCTTCATTGATTTCAAACACATACTTGATTGGGGTTTCGGGGTGGTCGGGCATGAGGTCAAGAGACAAACTGCAGAAGGGTCAACTCAAGCTTGGTAAAAACTTCTCTTGGACAATAGCACGATAAATGATGAGACTCAGGCAGCATGGTATTGACATAAGTTCACGATGTAGGAGGCAACACAAACTCTCCATATGTTTGGAAGAATAACTAAATGGAGGAGGACACAACTCTATGTAACGAGAACAACTTCTTAAGGTCATATTAAATCCTAGAGCTTGACGAATAAATAAAAGAATGTGCTCTGTCCAAGGGTGACTCATTGTCCTGCCAACAAAAAGAAAATACTTTTCCCTTCCTCTTTTTGGGGTATATTTGATTTTTTTGTCTTTTTCAATAATTTTGGAAATCTTGAAAAAGAATAAAAGAATGATACGTTACAAAGGAGGAACAAGTGTCACAGACATACTAGTTCCTCAGCACAAGGAACACACTATTCTCATAGAAAGGACACATATGTAGGACAAGGAAACTCAGGAAAATTCCTCCATGGGTCAAGGTGTCAAGATGAAAAAGGAAAAGTGCTACAGGGATTGCGCATAAGGCATGCTTCAAATGGTTCAGTTGAGAGAAACATGGAGCCGACATTAGGACAAAGACACGGGAATGAAAATGCGATTAATAAGACACAATGATAATGTGCTTCAATGTAACTTTAATGAGCCTAGAGAAGGTAAGCTCGATGATTTTTCATTTTTAGAGAGTATGAAAAAATGTAAAAGGAGACTCCGTTGGGATACCTTTTTCGAAGGTAGTCTAGTTGGTTCGAAAAAGGGGTAAACTAGCACAAAAAATACGTCCATTCAAAACCATTTTAACGAGTGTGATAAAGACCAGATCACTCGACAATCTTTTCATTTTTAAGGAGTCTTAAAAGAGCTTAACTATGGACTCCGTAAGAGATGTTCTTTTGGACCATTTTAACGAGTGTGAAGGAACAAGGTCACTTGACGATATTTTCAATCTTAGGGAGTCTAAAAAGAGCTTAACTATGGACTCCATGGGGGTTCCTTTTTCATAATTTTAGTCGCTTGAAAAAGGGTTAAAATTATACCCGAGAATACTCTTCTAGAGAACCAAGGCTCCTAGAGTATACCTTTGTTTTTACAGTTGACCATCTGGACCGAAAAAGGGGTAAACTACCACTGGATAGATGTGCCTTCAAATTTCAGTTTAGCGAGCGTGAAGGGAAACAAGATCACTCGACAATCTTTTCATGTTTAGAGAGTATGAAAAGGTCTTAAAAGAAGACCCATCACTATTTGGGAGTCCAGAGGGTGAGGACAAGAGTGATGATGAATTATGCAGATGAGGCTCAAACTCATAATTAGAATAAGACTAACAAGGACTCCCGAGCCTATAGTCATTAATGATGGCATGGACACCAAAAATGCAACTAGGATCTACCTAAGGGATCCATGAAGGGGGGAGGCTCTACCACTAAATTATGACACTTATAAAGCAACACTTATGGTTCCGTGTCGCAACTCCATGGGGTCGATCCTATGGCAAAGCGATAAAGACAACGAGATACATAAAGTGGAGGTGGAAACCTAACTTAGATGTGACAAGTTGGAAAAATGAATTTTTACCAAAGGACCTTTAAAATGACCCAAATCTCCAAAAAGTTTCCCAATACCCAGAGTAACACTTATCGTAACAATCCATAAGAAACTCTTAAACCATACTAAATGATTTTCAGGCTAGAAAAAACGACAAAGGGGTCCAAAAAATGTCAAAAAGGGGCCAAAAAGTCTATAAATAGAAGTTGGTAGCTCATTATCACCATTGTTAATTGCGAAATTGAATAAGAAGCCAAAAACACCCCTTTGCAAAAGAGTTGATTCTGGGAGCTTCAGTGGACGAAACGAACTTCTGCTTGGACCAAGTAAGTACATACTAGCCCCTCTTTCATTTCAATTCTTTGTCTGTGCATTTCTTTTTGTTTTTTTGGGGGGCACTGACCTTTAAAAATGTTGGCCCTACGTATACATGGGCTATCCTATGACAACTAGTGTATGCCCGTGTGCAGAGAAAATATTGCACATGGGCATACGTGACTGTGTATATTAGAGCCCGCGTATAACCTCCAACATGTTGAAAAAAGTAAAAGATGCAAGAGTTAATCCCCCATGAACTTGTGAATTGTAGGATGTATGTTCACTGGAGAGAGAGGGAGCATGAGGACATTGATATTTTGGTCGGAGAGGACCCTGATGCTACCACTGCATTGGATCAATGTGGTTTGTTGAAATTCTTCCAATGTCCATTCATGCGGGCACAACCCAGGCTGCTGAATGCCTTGGTAGACTACTGACATCCTGACGCAGAGGCATTCATGCTTGAGGGACAATCGTTGACTCCAACGATTGAAGATATCTATTTTCTGACTGGCCTCTCAAGGAGAGGGGAACTAGTCAACTTTCGCACTTTTCCCTATGGGCCTCACAACATAGTGGAGTTGATTGAACTCCATTGCGAGGTCGACATAGACAAAGTGGGCACTCAGGTGCCAATAAACAAGATTTCAAAATTATCAATGAAAGTGATAGTTTTCCTCATTGGGTGGATCACTGGATCCGCACTTTACATCAGGCTTCCTGGGCACACATGAATTGTGCGGTTCAGTGCTTAAATGCAAAAATGTTTGACTGGAGCACCACCTTATTAGACTGCATGAAGAGGCAACTGACAGAGTGTCTTATGCAGAGACACATAAAATTTGGGTTCAGGACTATCCTTTGCTCTTTCTTCTTCGAGAGGGTTCCCAGTCTCAGTCCTAGAGAGATGATATGAGGGCATGAGGCCTCTCTCCTAGCGCTATGTAGGTGGTTTGCATTGTTTCCATGATAGGGGGGAGGGAGGACCATTGAGGTCTTCGACGAAAATTTTTTTGCCTGGTGGACACGACAGATTCCGACCATAGAGGACTACCCCTATGCCAGGATCAACTTTTCCAGAGATCCTGACATGATTATACCTCCAAAGAGGAGCAAGGAGAGATGGGTAAGTTTGTTTATTTTTTATTTTTTAAAGTTATTTAATTTTTATGTTTATTTCATATATGTCATTTTTTTGTATACCAGAGTATCTAACACGTATGTATCTGTTATGTGTAGATGTGGGGCTAGTGTGCCCGACAAACTTCATGAGGACTAGGTGGTATCCTCAACCAGAGGCAGGACCAGCCGCAGCCGGTAGACCAATAGCAACAAGGGGACCTCTAGCCGAAGAGGTTGAGAGATTTTTGAGGCGGGTGGAGAGGAACCTCACCGCGCTTACCAATATAGTTCCTATGGTGGAGATCGAGGATCTCTCACTGTCTATGCAGACTCACATTGTTGGGGTACCACGAACCTGGGTCCAGCTTTTTCGACGTTTGGCCAATGCCATTGTTCACTATGGTAGGTCCAACAGGCCCCGCCCTTAGCTAGGCTAGACTTGTTACATGCCGAGGGCACCTTTTGTATATTTTTGAGGGCATAAGCCCCGTGACTCTTTACTGGACACATATTTTTTGAGGCACTCATGCCCACCTATGTACTCTGATACTTTGCGATATATATATGCGTTTTTACATCTTTTTTTGTTTTATGGATTACATTTATTTACAAATGTATTTACATGTGTGTGTGTGTGCTTTTTCTTACATGTGTGAAATATGCCAATCTAATATATGATTAGCTAGAGTTTCTATGACTTGATTCAATCTCCTAGGAACATGGATATATGTAATGTAATCACATCTTCGTTCTAAGAGACATACCCTAAGGAATCGTCGGTGTAGAGTAGGATCATAAATGCGGTATACTCCATTTAATTGAGACACAACTAGTTGAGCATCTAAATAGACTCAGAGGTGAGAGATACCATGTGACAAAGCATCACGAAGCAACTCTAAGACTGCGTTGTATTCGAAAACATTGTTTGTGGTGTCACCTAAACAGATACCCCCTAAAGATAGCAACTGGCCTTGAGGTGTGAAAATCACCCAATCTACGAAAGCACGCCTCCGAGTGTGCTGAATAGCACCATCTGCAAATCCAACGAACACCCCTAATTCACTTGACATCTGCCACAGTGAAAAATATGACATCAAAAATGACACGTCCATAAAACTAAAAAGATAGAAACTACAAAAAAAACAATGTACAAGAACTATACATATGTTACAAGAAGTCACCCGAGGCGACCCACCTACGAGTAATACTTCTTGAGGTAGAGCTCATTTCTAGGCTGCGCCAAAGAATTTCCCTCAAATTCCACTAGACGAAAAGATCCCTTCTTTAGAACCTCTTTCACGGTGAAGGGTCTGAACCACATAGGTTTGACCTTGCCTTCCCCGAGAGGGTCATTATCTTGGTCATAGACCATGACAAGGTCACCTTCAGAGAAAATCTGAGGACAAATGGACCAATCATACTGACACTTGACCTTTTGCTTGTGAGCCTCATTAGCCAAGGCCACATCCCGATGCTTCTCATTGAGCTGCTTGAGGTATAATAAATGCTCTTCAAGCGGTGAAGTGTCTGGAAATAACTGTACTGCCAAATTTAGAGACATGATCTAGCACTCTATGGGAAAGATTGCTTACATCCCATAAACAAGTTGAAAAGGTGAGCAACAAGTTGCAGTCTTTGTTGGCACAGGGGCAGACCCAGGGTTCAACGCTTCAACAACGCACCAACAAAACCCTAACTACCGGCCCTTTCGGAAACACCTGCGAAGAGGATGAAGTCTCACCCGTGGTAGAGGCAAGGATGGTTGCAAGACTCAAGTGTCTACAACCTTAGTTGGGACACAGATCTATGATTCTTTCTCTTAGAAAGAACTTTAGCAAAGATCGTTCATCAATATTTAACCCTCAAGGCACTCCGCAGATGGCACAGAGCACTGCAACATTCACTTGGATCTAGGTTAAGTTAGCACTTAGCAACAACAAAGTAGGTTTAGCACTCAACACTTTCATATATGTCTGATCTACACCCATACATCTAAGAAGCACAAAGCAAAGTGGATCTATCTAAGAGTATCATAGAAAATCACATAGCATAATCATATCAAGCATAACACATGGAAAGAAATCGACGCATTAGGTCGAAACACCAAGCATAACACACAGAGTTACTATGGTTTACCCCCACCCTGGGGCTACACCCACAAAGTATTCTTCTTCTTTATTAACTTGGTCAATCAAGTTACAACACATATCTCACACTTGTACTCTGCATAGGACAGGAGATTTGCGCGCACCTCACCAGATCCTCCTTCCCCGAGTAGATCTAGCACAAAGCCTTCTTACAATCCATGCACTCAACACTTATAACACTTTCACAAAGCTCTACAAGTCGGTCACATAATATATACAAATCCTTTACTGGAACTTAGCTTATCTTCTTTATCTCTCTTACATTGCTTAGCTACTTATTTATACTTTACAAAATAGGCTTAAAACATGGGTAAACCCATGGACCGACATCCCTTTCTCATTGCATTAACCCAAAAACCCTAAAAAGAGCCCCAAAAGTGGGCCGAGATCCCGCGATCTCTGCTTCACCTGGCGCTCCATATTTGACAGACTGTTGAAGTCCAAAAATGGTCAAATATGACCAAGTGTTCCTCAAAACTTGGTTAAGGGCCAACAGGCCCCCAACACTCCCCTGTGAATCATCCTGAGTCACTCTGGTCTGATCAATTCTGCTTCAAATGTCTCGAGCTTGGCCAGAGCTACTTCGACCTGCTGTAGTGTGACAACCTCTTGCTTAGTGAACTCCTGGATCACTGCGTCATTTAGTGGTCCTTCCATGCATTGTTCTGCAGTGATGATAGCCTGTTCAAGCTCAACTTCCTGGCTCTCAACTTCAGTGACCAATTGGCATGTTTTCTCTTGGAGTGGTTGAAGTCATTAAGAGACTTCCATCACTTTACTTTGTAGCATGTGTACCTATTGTTGGGCAGTGCGTTGTTCTTGAAATCACTTCATTCTCTTGACTGGGGTCAAGGCCTTCAACTGCGTCTGTATCATATCTACATGCTGATTTACTTCTTGGAGATGCACCTCTAATGTTTGCAATTATGGGTTCTCTATGAGGTTCTCATAAGTCTGGGAACTTCTAGCACTCAACTGCTTACATTCCAAAGCCAAGGTTTTTAACCTATCAACTGCGCTACGGGTAGTTACCTCCCTTAGATCTCTTACTTCTTGGGGAGTCTCGGGCACGGTTCGAAGTTCCAGATCTGCGATGTGCTACTGAAGTTGTTGAATTACTTCTTCAAGTTGTGCCACCTGTTGTGGGAGACACTCTTCAATCTTTACTTCAATGACCGTCACAGAGCGAAGTGCTTTGTGAACTCGTTCCTGCATGTCAAGTTGCTTTGCTAGCAATTGATGCTTGCTCTGCTGTAACTGTGCTTTCTCCTCCTCCCACTTCACCCTTAAGGAAAGTTGTTCCTATTCTACCTTCCTCTGTTGTACTATAAGTGCGCTCTGTACTTGTGCCAAAGCCTGGGTGGCATGCATTGTGTCTTCTTGAGCTCGTCGAAGGCAAGCTTTGACTTTCTCAGTGATCTGATGTAATTGGGTGGGCTCATCACCTATTCCTACTGTTCTCGTCGTCAAGGGCATAGTAGAATCGACTGGACTGGACTGAAGTTCATGCTGCACATCTTGAAGTTCACCCTTGAGTCAGCTGAATATCTCCTCTTGCTTCGTTTCTTGCATTTTTGCGATATCTAGTGAGGCATCATTCAACGCAACGATCAAGAAGTCGAAGTTGTCTTGTGTGAGGGTAGTCTTAAATGTAGTCTAGGTGGCCTTAGTTTTCTTTTAGGATGAGGGATTTGGTGGGGTGACCTTCCTTTTCTTAGAGGGCTCCTCCTGCTCTCTAGGCAGAGTAACCTCACCTTTGTTTTGCTCAACCTCTGTGCCACCTAGTTCTTCACCATCACCTCCCTACACAGGTGAGATCAAAGTAGTCTTCGTGGATGTACTATGGATATCTTGAACTTCATCATCCTTCTTAGTCTTGCTTGGTCCAGGTGTATCTAGTATATCTTCAGGACTTTCCACGTCAGACATTTCTGCGGGGTCCGCTGGAACAAGGAGGTCCGCCGACCATTCCTTGGTAATTTTCTCCAAGTCTTCTTCTGTCAACTTGTAGTATGACTGGAGTTGTTGTTTGTGCTCATCCGTGCACGCTGTGATATAAGTGAAGTGGCAGTCCATGCTGAATTTGATCAAAGGTATAAACCTATGAAGTGTGTTTGGTGTGAGGCATGGTGTAGACTGTATTGCATTCTTTAATTAGTTGTAATAAGTGTGGAAGACGACATTGGTTTTCCACTGCTTGTTCATGTTACTAGAGTACCACAACGTACAAAACTTCGTGGCCGGTGGTTCGAAGGGTTCGATCTCCAGAAAAGTGGCACCTTTTGGTAGCTCCCAGGCAATGACAACGATGGGTATGAGAAACCAACTAAAGTGGAACTCATACCCTTGGTCTTGTGCTTCTCTACAGTCAAGCTCTAGCTGATTTACAAGGTACTTCGCCCAGTTCATTTGTAGTCTCTTCGCGCATTTCCCTGCGAGACCAACTACAAATCCAGTCACCTGTGTGGTTATGTTCTTGCGGACTAACTTCCCTGCGATAATCTGGAAATCGAGGCGCACTGCTGCATTCTCATTGGAGGCTACCTTGTAGCCTCGCGTTCCCTTCTCTACATCGCCATATGTGTCTTTTATTTGCTGGGTGAGAGCGCGATTTGCGGTCTTTCCAGGGTAAAACTCCTGAGGGTCAGGGCCCTGGATGCTTAGCCCTGTGATTCGATTGATTAGAATCGGATCCACCATGATGCGACGATCCAACCATAAGTATCCTCCGTGGTAGCAGGACAAAAAAAATCTGATGCATGCATTCACTTCCTGATGCCTCCCGAAATGCGAAATCTTCATTACATTGAGGAGGGTTGACTGTGTGAGGTTATGGGTGCATTGCTGAGGGAAAATCTTCAGGTTCCTCCCTTTTGTGATAGTTAAGTACTTGTGCAGGGCTAGCATACTGTAAAATTTGTGATCTCCAAGGTTAAAATTACTAAATTTCAGCGCTGCGAGCTTAGCAACGGTCTGCTTGCAACGGGTATGATCCTTCATTAACTCTTGTACGACCCGTTATGGTGCTTTTCAACTGTTGGATGACGAACCTTTATTGATTTTTTACCCGTTTAGAGCGGAATTCGAATGGATATATCAGCCCCAACGACTATATTGCTTCGTCATGGCAAAGTACTCTATGTCGTTGTTTTGATATCTCGGCGAAGTTCCAATTCTGCAATTTTTCTTTCTGTGAAGTATCCTCTAGAACCTCTTGTGACCTTACAGTATTATCCCTTTTATTTCTTAACTTTCTAGCCTTCTTCCCAGTGAGCTTCGTCTCAGTAATTCTTTTACCATTTTGATGCTTACCTTCTACGGTCTTAGTTGCTTCGCGCTGTTGAAATTCTTTCCTAGGGTTCCTGGGTAATATTTCTTCTATATCGAAAGTAGTTAATTCAATCTTCTGTGGATCCTCTAGTGTTCTCTTAGCCTTGACATTAGGGTTGCTAGTAATAAATATCTTCAACCGACTCTTCTGTTCTTCAATCAAGTGTGTGACCCTTCTAGTCATAAAGTCTTTTAACTCTTGCTTCTTCTGTTCCAAAACTTCTTCTTCCTCTTTTCGTCTGGCTTGTTCTCTATCAATCCAAGGTTTTCCTATGAGCATGGTAAAAGGGGCACTGTCTTCAATAAATTTATTAATTTCAAAGTCTTCCTCTGTCGAAGTTCCATTGATAGTCATAGGTATCCAGATGAGCCTTCCACATAGGTTTACTAGATTTCCTCTGAATAAACTTGTTCCTCCTAGGGAAGGGATCATGGCAGGCTTTCCTATAGCTTCCCAAGTTCTTTCTGGCATAATGTTTACTTGTGTTTCTTCATCAATAATATAGTCAATGTCGAAGTCCCCTATTCTTGCTTCGACTTGCTCCTTTTCTTTGAAGATCTCTGGTAATCGTACATCTTTATGTTCCTTCAGGGTTTCTTTTATCTGTATTAATATTTTCTCTGATTTTTGCTGGGTTTCTGCCTTTTCTGGATCTGCCTTCTGGTCTTCTTGATTCAGATTCAGCCTTTCCAACTTAGCGATCATTCTAGGGCAATCCAATACGTCGTGGTCCAAAGATTTTCAACAGAGACAACTAGGTTTTCTCCCAGGGCATTCCTTAGCAAGATGTCCTGGTCTTCTGCAACTGTAACAAAGAGTTAATCCTCTCTTTTTCTTCAATGATCCCCAACTCTTCTTGTACTGTGCACTAGGATCATAGTGGCTAACCTGCAAAAATTTATTTCTAGGATCCTACATCCACTTGTTAGTCCAGACATTCTTTGTATGCATAGGTATAACATATCTATCATTATACTTATCAGATCTATTCATATCAAACTTTCTTTCATCTATTAATGCCGTAGTTTTTAAGCTAGGACAAAATCTATAAAACATACCTAGATCCATGCTCTAGAAAAAAAAAATTCACTTACTTACTTCTACAGAGCACAAAGCTTCCAGATCTAAGAAATTTTGACTATTATTAGATTTATTAGAGCACAAAGCTTACAGATCTTACCTCTTTTCTGCAGATCTGACTTCTTTCTTTCATAAATTCCCACTTTTACTTTTCTTAGAGCACAGAGTGTTCAGATCTCACTTCTTTTCGTGGGATGATCTTCCTTTATTCAGATATGACCTTATTCCTAGCACAAAGATTCACAGGTTGAGTAAAACGCTGCACACTAGGACAACAGATCTACGCATAGAGCTTCCTTTTGCACAAAGTTTCTTCTTCCTCAGTTCCCAGCAATCACATTTTCAGGTCCCAACAATGGAACCATTTGTTGGCAGAGGGGCAGACCCATGGTTCAACACTTCAACAATGCACCAACAAAACCCTAACTACCAACCCTTTCAGCAACACCTGCGAAGAAGATGAAGTCTCACACGAGGTAGAGGCAGGGGTGGTTGCGAGACTCAGGTGTCTGCAACCTTAGCCGGGACACAAATCTGTGATTCTTTCTCTTAGCAAGCACTTTAGCAAAGATCGTTCATCAATTTTTAACCCTCAAGGCACTCCGCATATGGCACAGAGCACTGCAACATTCGCTTGGATCTAGGTTAAGTTAGCACTTAGCAACAACAAAGTAGGTTTAGCACTCAACACTTTCATATATGTCTGATCTACACCCATACATCTAAGAATCACAAAGAAAAGTGGATGTATCTAAGAGTATCATAGAAAAGAACATAGTATAATCATATCAAGCATAACACATGGAAATAAACCAACACATTAGGTCGAAACACCAAGCATAACACACAGAGTTACCGTGGTTCACCCCTACCCTGGGGCTACATCCACAAAGTCTTCTTCTTCTTTATTAGCTTGGTCAATCAGGTTACAACACATAGCTCACACTTGTACTCCGCATAGGATAGGAGATCTGCACGTACCTCGCCAGATCCTCCTTCCCCGAGTAGATCTAGCATAAAGCCTTCTTACAATCCGTGTACTCAACACTTACAACACTTGCACACAGCTCTGCAAGTCGGTCACATAATATATACAAAGCCTTTACTGGCACTTAGCTTATCTTCTTTCTCTCTCTTACATTGCTTAGCTACTTATTTATACTTTACAAAATAGGCCTAAAACATGGGTAAACCCATGGGCCGACATCCCTTTCCCATTACATTAACCCAAAAACCCTAAAAAGGGCCCCAAAAGTGGGTCGAGATCCCATGATCTCTGCTTCGCCTGGTGATCCATCTTTGACAGACTGTCGAAGTCCAAAAACGGTCAAATATGACCAAGTGTTCTTCAAAACTTGGTCAAGGGCCAACCATCTTAACAAACGTTCGGTAGGCCCATAATGCCGAGTATAACATCAAGTGCCAATTTGACTTGGCCGACTTGATCGTTCGTTGGAGAATAGTCTTAAGAGATTTATTCACAACTTCCACCTGACCATTCGCTTGTGGGTAGTAGGGTGATGCATGTTTTTGCCTCAACCCAAGATTGGATGTTAACTCAGTCATCATTTTGTTCTGAAAGTGACTAACATGGTCAGTGACAATCTCTCTCGGGACACCGAACCTTGCTATTATCTGGTTGAACAAAAAGAGAGCTGCAGTCTTGTCATCATCTTTGAACGTTGGAATAGCTTCGACCCACTTCGTGAAGTAGTCTACTGCTATGATGATATAACGATGCCCCCTTGTTGAAGGGGGTTTGCATGTAGTGTAATCAATCCCCCACTTGGTGAAGGGACCAACAGTAATGACATGAAACATGGGAGTGGGGTATGCTCTCATCTTCCAAGAGAATATCTAACATAGGTGGAACTTCTTGACCGATTCAACACAATCTTTGATTAATTTCGGCCAGAAGTAACTGGCTCGTAGAATCTTTTGGGTTGTTTCCAAACCAGACAAATGACCGCCACATGCTGCAGTGTGGGAATTGTTAAGCATGATTTCTACTTCTTCATGAGTGAGACATCGACGAAGGATGGAATCTAATTCTCGACGATACAAAGTGTCCTCGAGTATGATATAGTTATTGGCCTGATGGCATATACAGTGACGCTCATCACGAGAAGCAGAGGTGGGGCACTTCAAAGTCTAGAGATAGACAAGTAAATCTCCATACCAGGGGTCCGAAGATGCGATCAAAAACACGTCTCCTTTAATAGGCGACTCTTCTAGCATAACATCACCAGACTCAACCGAAAGTTCTGAGATGAGTTCCATAAAGACCAACGACTTTTTGGATTTTTTCGAAACAAAATCTAAGTCAAATTCCTGAAGGAAAACTATCCATCTACTGTTTTTTCTGCTAATTTCTCATCGTGTCAACACGTATTGAAACAGATTCACAACGGAAATGACAGTGGTCTTGCGAAACAAGATATAATGATGGAACTGTTGGACAGCATGAACTGCTGCCAATGCAATTTTTTCAATGTGGGAATAATTGAGTTCCGGTCCAACCAGGCCTCGAGTCAGGTAATAAATCACATATTCAGAGAGAAAATTATCCTCCTGAACCAATACCATACCGATGGTCGACTCTGTCGCAACCAAGTACAATAAGAAATCCTTATTATAATTGGGTGGCCAAAGCAGATGGGCAGTCATGAGGGCGTGTTTCAACGCTTCAAAAGATCATTGAGCGGCTTTATCCCAATGAAAAGGAACACCCTTCTTTAGTAAACACAAAAATACCTTTGTGATCTCGGCGTAGTTTGCAATGAAACACCGTAAAAAGTTCATTTTCCCCTGTAAACTCTGAAGCTGAAGGATTGTGCACAGTGGAGGAAACTGAACTACTGCCTCATCTTTGGGAGGATTGACCATGATACCTGTTGTCAAAACTATGAAACCTAGTAGACGATCCGACGTCACGCAAAAACTGCATTTGTTTGGATTCAAGCGAACCCGGTAGTAG
This sequence comes from Picea engelmannii, assembly GCA_009831015.1. NCBI lineage: Eukaryota > Viridiplantae > Streptophyta > Pinopsida > Pinales > Pinaceae > Picea > Picea engelmannii. Next base: position 72,292 of record ML832371.1, on the reverse strand, counting down.
CGACATCGCTCAAAGATAAGTCGGAGGTGTGTGGGATGATCAACTCTCTTATGAGATCGTGATGCTAAATCATCAAGATAGGCCTCGACAATATGTTTGATATCGTGGAAAGTAAAAGACATGGCCCACTGAAAGGTAGCTCCATCATTTTTCAGACCAAAAGGCATCTTCCGATAAGAAAATGTACCCCACGGACAAATGAAAGTGGTTTTATGTTGGTCTTCAGGTTTGATTTGTATCTGATTGTATCCCGAAAAACCATCGATGAAAGAAAATGCCTCGCAACTTGTGCATTCATCGAATAGCTGGTCAATAAATGGCGTGGAAAAGTTATCCTTTGGGCAAGCCTTGTTCAAATCGAAAGTCCATACATACGCGAATCATACCCTGTTTTTTGTCGAATGGAATGAGATTTGACACCCATTGAGTCAAATGGACGGGGTAGATAAAACCTGCTTTGAGAAATTTCTCTACTTCAGCCTTAATAACTACTTCTTTCTTAGGATTGACTGGATGAAGCTTCTGTTAGACTGGCTTAGTGTCAGGATAAGTCATGATTTCATGTTCGACGATTCTTGGATCAATGCCTAGAATTTCCTCGTAAGACCTGGCAAAAACATCGCAGAATTATTTAAATAAATCCGTGTAGATTCAAATCTCCTCAGGGGAACAGTCAGCTCCAGCGAGAATATTATCCATGATGCTAGGAGTTCTGGAGATATCAATAGGTATCATTTTAGCGATGGTTTCCATATTACCCTCGGTGTAAACAACGTGTGTAGTCAAGGGATTGATAGGACAAGACCTATGTCCAATCATAGTCAAAGTGAATTCACTTGCTTCAATTCTTCTTAACTCTAGGAGGAAGTAAGATCTGTGATGGAGATCATCCCAGGGTATATCGGGACTAGTCATTTCTTCAATAATCACTTCATCTGAAGGCAAGACTAAGTCTAAAGAATTGGTTTCGACAAGGGAACCTTGAGCCCAAGTAGGCTCGAGAATCGGATCTAACTCTTGTGTGGGAGTCAGATTAGGATTGACAGAAGCTTGCTGGACTATAGAGTATGTAACTTCTGTCGCGGACAAGGGCATGGCCATACCATGGTGCCCTATCCCTTCCATCATGTCCGATGGGGAAGGAAGAGTCCACGGATCGTTGAAGTAGTTCGTACGAAACGACGAAACTTGAAAAATCTCAACCTTAGGCTGGTCTAACATGAACTTAACATCATCGGAAGGGGGTGGGTAATCAAAAGTACCCATTAAAGGTGGACACAAACCAACCCCTATGTTGACGATGCCGATTTGAGGGTTATCAATCATCAGGACCGTGGATGCCCCTGATGAAGGGTCAGGACAAGAGAAAGATAATTGATCAATGGTCACGATCCAACCCTCATGTGGAAAGAACAAGACCCAGAAAACTGTAGCAACCACTGCTTGCATAACATAGTTCCAACTCCTTACTAACAAGAGATTGTAGTCGAGAGACGCATCGACCACTTCAACCTCAATGCACACGGTCTTCCCCCCTAATTTTACGAGAAAAGAGGGGATGATGCCATGTGGTTGGAACGAACGACCGTCTAAAGTGGTAAGAAGAGTCGGTGACGGAGACAAAACAGGTTGGCCAATGGCCTTCCAACATGCCAACGACATCAAGCATGCCGAGGCGCCCTCATCAACCACTGTACGGAAAATGTTTAGGGTAAAAGTTTTTGTGGTGTAAGCCACTACTATCTGAAATGCCACGTGGTAAAGGAGACAAGGTTTTAAGTCGGTCATATCAAGCATGATCGTACCTAGATTACAAGTCTCAGTAGATCCTAAAGCGGCTAATAGAGCCTTTCTCTGGGAAGGGCAGCTTTGGAGGACTTCCAAAGCTAACATCGCACAAGGGGTTTGAGACAAATTCTCCACCACAGAGTAGTTCTGGGCGACCCTCACATTTGGATTGTGAGAATCTTTCTTGAACACACCTTTTGGGATCCGTGTCTGTGTTTCACCCAATGTCTTCTCGATCTGGAGAGGAAGAGGTGGGTTTTCAACTTCTTTACTCTTCTCAGAGGTGTTTGGCATTCCGTAATCATGCACTCTAGTTGATATATAGGCATCATATTTCATCATATACACATTCGCAGATGAAGAATTACTCAAAGACAGAGGGGGTCCTTAACTGCCCCCTTCCATGCTTAGAGAGGCTTGAGTTAAATTTTTCCCATGTTGAAATGGGTTCGTTAACACAACAGGCTACTGCTGCGGTAATAACTTTTGGGCCTCTGCAAGCCGAGGGCACTGGTGATTCGGGTGGTCTTCCATGCACAGGGTACATGGATACTTCGACTTATTATTTTTCGTGTTTCCCTCTCTATCATTATTGGTAGGTTTCTTATCCCCCTTACCCTTATTTTGTTGTTTTTTCTTTTCGTCAGGCTGCTGGGTGGCCTTTGGGTTTGTTGATTGTACACTATGTACATCTGATGTTTGGGTAGGGGGGCAACCAGACCAGTGGTTTGGCTGGCCTCTTTTTGCTGTATCAACAATTGCTGCAATTGTTTTGACAGATGATCAACGGGCTTCGTTTGTGCTGAACCAACGATACCATCGGCATATGGTCAAGCTCTTTGTCTAGTCTTGTCAAGAATCGACCGCGGTGCATCTGGAAAAATTTCATAAAGTAAACTAGATTGAGAGTAAATCAACTCTAGTTGTTGAGCTCACATTATCGCATCTTCTTTTGAAAAGACCCATGATGTTGGTACATATTTGGATAGCTGAGGTACCAAAGACTTAAGGAACCACTCAAGCAGGAATGCTGGTGGGAATGTCACTTTTATCAAACTCTTTCGGTGTATCCATTCTCGGATGTGATTAGAGATATGGTCCGCCTTTGTTTGCTCAAAGTTGGCCAACAATTCGGTGCCAGTTTCATATCTCACAGATAATTGGAAATGGTTTAGTAAATACATTTCCACTTCGCCGAAGGAAGAATACCTCGAGCGGTTGAGCTCAATGTACCATTTTGCAATACTCCTGATGAGAGTATGTTGAAACAAACGCAACTGGACGGAGTCATCTTTCAACGAATTGGATGAGCACCAAAGATGGAAAGTAGTCACATGATCACCTAGATCTTCATTAGGCTTGGCCTCAAACTTTGGGATGTACGAAGGCAACTTGGTCGGCATAGGAGGCCAATGCAGATCGTGACAGATGGGGTCATTCAATAACCTTGTCAAGTCTGGCAAGTGTAGAGTTTCTAGAAATGATAGTTTGGGCTGTTGATTGTGACCATGGAAAAGGGAGCCTGGAGTTTGGATGGCACCAGGTTGCCAGGAAAAGCTAGTTTTCTAGCCAGGGTTCTAGTAAAAACCATGGCCATGACCAGCGTACAGATTCTGCACTTGTTGTAACATCATCGTATGACTCCCATAATAGGACGAAGAGGGCTAGGCTTGCATCACATTCCAAGGATTTTGGGAAGGGTTGCCCCCTACCAATTCAATGGGCATAGGTACTGAGCCTTGCCCGGGGTTCCATTGGGTATGGAAAGGGTTTCCCCTGGTCGAAACCCCTGACAAGGGAAGTGATCCCTGCCACAGATTCTAGGGTCCTTGTGAGGAAGGAATTCCTAAGTTTTCCCCCTGTGCAGGAATAGTACCCTGTATAGGATTATTTTGTCCATAACTGGGGTGGCCCCTGTCCGAGATGACAATTGACAAGAGTTCTTTGTTACCAAACGTGTCGAACAAAGATAACGGTGTCGAACCAACCGACATGTTATAAGAAGGAAGTCCTTGACTACCTACTCCAAATGAGCTAAAGTTTACGTTCGGCCCGACGAGATGCTAGTGAGCACCACCGAGTGAAGGAGATGAAGGAGGTATATGACCCCCTCCATAAGGGAAGGCATAATAGGAAGTTGAAGTTCCCCCCATGGATCCTTGTAGAGGAGAGTTAGAGCTCCCTGCCCCCAGACCTAAAGTCTGTAGAGTGGAGTAGGAAAGGACAGAGTTTGTATCGAAGCCAGGCATACCATATGAGAATGGAGGGCCTGTTGCACTCTAGGTGAAAGGAGCAGTGATCGCCGTGATAGACAGAATCAGACCATTGCTCGAGGTAGAGGTGGTCGAGACCATGGTGGTATGGACCGACGATAGTTGGTTAGGAGGTGGAACACCCCCTGTAGTGATAGCCGTAGAGGGAATATGATAATTCCCTGAAGAAGTCGCATCATTTGTTTCCATTTCTTCTTGTGACACTATCAGATGCTCGTAAGGATAAACCTATACGATGATGGGCGCCGATAGATCAGGGTTCAGAGGTTCTTGCTGACCAAGAGCTTCCGCTCCAAGGTATGAAATGGTTGGTTCCTTTGGAATCAAATGTTATTCTCTTAGAGATGAGTCAGGCACAGGTTCTTGTGACCCGATCACCTTAAAGGACCTTTGCTGGTCTAGTCTTTGCCTTAGCGATGGAGGGGGTGGCTCCAGATTGACCGATGGCAGGCCAAGAAGACTTCATGACCGACGGAGCTCCTGATCCTCCACTGTGTGAGAAGATCAATGACACATTATGGTTTTCTATTAACGTTCAATAACCAACACACACTAGAAAAAGTCCCTATGAGATAAGACAAGTAGATCACTAGCTAGTTGGAAGAACAGTTACACCATCCAACACTAGAGCAACTTATTGGTGCAAGTGCAACTCGAATACGGAAGCACCCTTTGGGTATACTCTGCAAAGCATGGCCCGATGTCTATCCTAGGTACCGCAGTATACCCCTGTAGTCACATGTGTAAGTCCCTAAAATAAAGGCAACTAGGTTTCCAACACTTGAACAGTCACCAGGAGGGTACAGTTGACAGTCGGGTGGACTGCAATGAGAAGGGTATCAAGCCCGAAACCTATCAAGGGTATCGAAAGCAAGTGTTCCGAAAGACAAATGAGGACCTAAAATGGATTCGAGACCCACGAAGCTCTGTGGCAAATGCGATCAACGAAATCCCAAGATAATCCCTCTATATGTTTTCCCCACTACGCTTGGTTCGACTTTGGAGGGGTTATCTCTGCTACCTTTCCGCACACGACCTCATTTTTATCCCTTGTGTTAGAGGGGGGTCCCGGATAACTTTCACGACATTGGACTTTTTCGCACTCCCTAGCACAGACTCTTATGTTTGTGTTTGCATCCTTAAAGAGTTTCCTCTCCAATCCTAAATCAAGGCTCTAGCCTAGACTAGTTGATGGACCTTACAAACATAAAGTCTAGTTGATTTTAATTAATCGTTAATTTTTGTGGCTGTCTTAAGTCAAAGGTAGCGGAAATGAAACTAGTGATGTTTTTAAGATACGAAAGAGAAGAGCATATATTGAAATTGAAAACACACTACTTCTTCTTCATAAATTCAGATTTGCCAATTTAAACTCTTTAACCAAACTTTTCAAACTACCTTTTTTTTTCTAAGATCTTTTAACAGAAAACTTAAAACAAGCTTTCGCTCAACTATGAGCTACTTATTGTCCTAAGTCAACAACCAAGAACTTACGAAATCATTCTTTTTCCTGATTATTAATGCAATCAACCAACTACTTAACCAACCAAAGAAAGTGATATATATATATATATATATATATGCTTCCAAAACAAGAAATTTGAAACGTGTTTTTTTCTTCTTTTCTGAAGAAAAAAGGAAAAAAAACAAAGACAAGACAAGACAAGACCAAGAAATGACTTCTGGCCCACCGCAGACCATGGGGAGTCACTGACAATACCAAACAGGCAGATCAGAACAGACTCACAATCTCACCCAAAAACTTAATAAAGAGAAACAAGAAATCTTTTGAAAAAAAGAAAGCTACGATGGAGTCAAACCTAGGCTACAGACTGCTATGATAGAGACCAGGGCTAGATCAAGAAAACCCCTGAGAAGTGTGACCCCTGACAGGGAAGAGGATGATTGCCTCTTCTAAATTTTTTTTTTCTTCAACAAGCACTCTACTGACACTTAAACAACAAGCATATGTACGCGAGCTGTCCAAGGGCAGTGAGCGTATGCACGAGTGTAGGCCCACTATAGGCCGGGTGCACCTCTGCAACTCCTCAAAAAATGAAAAACAAGCAGTCAAGCATAGGTAGGGAGTACTGGTATTGAAAACCGGAATCCCTTAAAGACACATAAACTTACTTTTATAAAGAAAATGCAAGGAAAATTTTGATAAAGCAAAGCTAATAAAAGGTTATACCTAGGCTACAGATTGACCCAACAAAGACCAGGACTAGATCAAGAAAAACCTTGAGAAGGATCACTTCTGACAGGGAAGAGGATGACTGCCTCTCCTTTAAAAAAAAAGGATTTTTTGAACTCAGGCATGCTATTGACACTTCAACAACCAACCTATGTACGTGGGCTGTCCAAAGGCAGGGTGCATATATATGCGTGCAGGCCTTATACATGCCGTGTATACCTCTATAATTTCACGAAAAGAAAAAAAAAATAGTCAAGCAATCAAGGCAGGGAGTACTGGTATGGAAGACCCAGAATCCTTGAAAAAATCAGTCTCTTGCAGAAACTCAGAAAAATATAATCAAACTAATTTAAAATACCCAAAAAGTATCCCCAAAGAACCCTAGAGATGTCCCCAGTACGTTCGCCAATTCTGTTGTGGGTGGGAAAACCCCCTACGGACTAGCACTAAGGGTTTTGTAATGCATGCAAAAATGACCATCTAAAGTCTCCTACTTTTTACCATCATCCCAACATAGACCCCACATTTATACATAAGCACAAGGGTAAGAGGATCCGGTTACTCTACCTTGACTTCCACGTTTGGTATCGATCATTTTTGCGTTCGGTTGCTCCTCGACTGTAGGTCTCCTCCCAAAGCCAACCTGCATTCACAAACAGACAAACAAATAACTCCAAACATGCATCTTATATATGAACTAGTGGGTTAGAGGTTCTAATAAAATATAATCAAAACTGAATATTGAACACCTCATATGGTGGGACGGGAAAAGTAATTCTTTTTATTAATATCACAAAAGTAACTTACAATGGTGAGATCGACCACTGCTCCTCGAATATAGTCCTGGGCTCCTCTTCAACTATGCACCAACTGCTTCCACATATGCTTCTCCTCACAAAATGGTTTCAAAAGATTGGGTCAAGGGGAATAAAAAAAAGTAATGGCAGAAGTGTCCTCAGACACACACTTTTATTAAATAGGAAAATAAATTACATAAGAGAATTTGCGAGAGTTTACACCCGAACAACTTAACACTCTTGCAATGAGCTATATATAAGCTAAATGTCTTAAAAAACTCTAGTTATGGATCACTTATTAAATAAACAAGTGTCCATTTACAATAAATGCTATCTTAACAATCTTGTAACTATACTCCTGTACTTGGCTCTAGCCAAATTTCAAGTAACTTTCAAAATTTTACATTTTACTGAACTCTTGCAATAAAAACAAATACCCCCCCTCAAAGTAAAATTTCTTTGAGTTACAAAATTTTTATTACCCCCAAAAATATTTGAATTGCTTATCACTAGATACTGAAAAAAAAACTTGGAATAATTGAGGATGCATCAAACAGGAACCACCCTGCAATTTTTTTTGAGAATTCTTATGATGAAGAAAGACCAGCGATCAACATACACAACCATCAACATGATTTGCCTCCACCATGGTTAGTAGCACACTACATGCCATAAAATAATGGGCTACAACAAACAAAAAATTGAAGAATTCTCTTATCATGACACACACCTTTCCACACACGTTTATACATGCACAAATGTTATTGCATCAAACTGTAACTGTCAACTATTTTCAAACTGTTCACCTGTCACAATACTTGCGCTCCAGGTCAGAGAAAAAATGCTGTTGAAGTTGTAAAAACTACAGTGGGGTCTCCAATTTCAATTTGGCATTGATTCTTTACAAAAATGTGATGCATTTTCAACTTGATCGTTTGAAAACCAAGAAAATTCTATAAGCTTCTCGGAGCACCTTCACAACACTAATTTTATCAGTTCCCATAAAGGAGAGAATAAATTCTTCAGCGATAAAATTCCCATAGTAGAATTATGCCAATGGTATTGTTGATGCCTCTTCTCTCTGGAAAAGATTATTTAATGAATTTTTTATTACGCATTAACTACGAATTATGACCAGTCATATACAGTCTATGTGTAGACAGTCTCCGGTGGCAGCTCATTTAATGGCATAATTCGCAGATGAAGAATTATGTAGAAGTTCACAGATGAAGAATGATGCATGGGTCTGATTAGATGCCAAAAAACCATGATATGAACCACAAACACAACTTGAATACTGACGGCTATTCGATTGAATTTGTCAGAATTCAATGGAAGGCTGGTACTCAGTCTTTACTGGGAGAGGCAACAACTACCAAAAAAAAATTGGAATTCGTTGCATTCAAATACAAGATGAATTCACAGTTGAGACGGAATTGAATCAGACGAATCTATACCGAATCACATCCTTGAAGGTTGTGTGTTCAATCCACGCTCATCGCACTACAATCTTCTTAATTTGCAAGGAATTACATGTTTATTAATTTTCCAGGAAATCACAGGAATTACATCAAAGTTTATTATTTTTTCCAGGAATTACATACGCCCGCTACACACTAACATATTCAAAAAAAAATTCTGTTGAGGTAATACTGAAAAACATTGACTATAATATGGGAGAGGATTCAAGATTCCATTTTGAGCAGTCTGAAATGGCTCAGAAAGCACGGATTTGATAATGAAAAATTGCAAACAAAAAAATTTCTTTTCTCTTTAAAAAAATAAAATAAATTGACCAATTTACTGACAGAGTACGCACACATGTTTTTCCTTTGCCTGTAGCGTTGGGATCTCTTTCTTTGATCATCTAATCTCCTCTTCAGTTCAACAACATTACTGGAGCTCTGATACCACAATAATGGGAGAAGTTTCCTCAGACACACACTTTTATTAAATAGGAAAAGAAATTACATAAGAGAATTTGCAAGAGTTTACACCCGAACAAATTAACACTCTTGCAATGAGCTATATATAAGCTAAATGTCTTAACAAACTCTATTTATAAATCACTTATTAAATAAACAAGTGTCCATTTACAATAAATTCTATCTTAAAAATCTTCTAACTATACTCCTAAGTTAGAGCCTAAGATACGACACCTTTCTAGAGTCATATCTTTTACAACAATACTCTATTTCTAAATGTCTCCATTTATTAATAAAATGTTCTAGATTATTAATTTAATATCCTAAATTAATAATCATTTTATTCTAACTTATTAAACTATGATATTTGTATTTTGTATTATCTAACAAAAAGGGCAGAGTTTCTTTGCTATTATTTTCTCCTTTCAAATGGGACCCCTACCTATTATTTTTAGAAGAGCTATTCAATGGTGGCTTGGCAAAAATGGCAAGTGAGATGGCCTGATGCCAGGTATGCATGTCTGGTGCAAATTAGGGTTATAACACTAAGGAAGCTGAATGATGCATGTTTACATGATCCATTCCCAACACAGTTCACATATGAGGTATTAGAGAATGTAGGAGGGAAATATATTTATTCTTTCACGGATGTATTCTCTGGATACCATTAGATAAATATTGTGTAGGAAGACTGGTACAAGACTACTTTCATGATAGAGTGGGGAAGTTATCAGTATAGAGTAATTCCCTTTGGACAGAAGAAAACTCCTGCAATTTTTTCAATAGTCGTGGTTGTAGCGTTTAAGGACTTTATTCATAAGTGCCTTGAAGTATACTTAGACAATTGGATGGTGTCCACTCTGCTGAAATATCACATAGAAGTACTCATGATAATGTTGGATAGGTGTAGACAGTGTCAAATTTTTTTTAATTTAAAGAAGTGTCTTTTTGCTTACCGTTTGGAATTTTTTTAGGCCATGTAGTATGGAAGCATGGATGACTAGTGGATCCAACAAAGATTGAAATGATTATGGATTTACAACCACCTACATCAGTCAGACAGTTGAGGGAAACTCTAAGTCACACAGGCTATTATAGGAATTTTATCAAGGGATATGCGCATATCACAACACCTATGGAAAAGTTGTCGAAGAAGGAAGAAAAGCTACAATGGAACGAGAAATGTCAGAAGGGTTTGGACACCTTAAAGAAAAAACTAGTGACTGTGTCGATTTTGATATTTCGAGATTGGAATGAGGAGTTCCATGTTCAATGTAGATGCGTTGTCCATATATTTGGGTGCAATACTATCTCAACTAGAGGAGGGATATATAGATTACCCATGAATACATTTTACAAGTCAGAAGCTATCCATAATAGAGAATAATTACACCACTACAGAATTAGAGCGATTGGCAAGGGTATATGCACTATAGAAGTTCAGAAATTATTTATTGGGGTCTCATTTTAAGATGTATACACACCATTCTTCACTAAAATAATTGGTGAGCAAGCGAGTGTTGGGGGGGAGAATATGTAGATGGATATTGTTGTTTTAGGAATACGATATTGAGGTTGTGGTGAAACCAGGAAAGTTGAATGCAAGACCATATCATTTATTGCACATACTATCAGGCGAAGATGTAGGGAATCTAGATGACAACTTACCAGATGCACAACTATTTGCAATTAAAATGGTGGATGATTACTTAACATACATCATACAGTTTCTGAGTACACGAATGGCCCCATTAGAGATGATAGTTTCATAGAAGAAACTATTGGTAGTTAAAGCAACAAATTATTAGTTGATTGCAGAAAAATTATATAAGTTGGTGCATATGGAATATTGAGACGATGTGTGTTGGAACATGAAAGGCCTATGATACTCATAGAAGAAAATGAAGGGATTGCAAGAGGACATTACGTAGGTAAATCAACTGCGTAGAATATTTTTTGCGCAAGACTTTGGTATTCCACAATTCATAAAGACACTAAAGAATATTGTGAGGAATGCAATGTTTATCAAAGGCTGGGAAAGCCATCCAGGAGGAATGAAATGCCTTTACATCCATAGGTTATGTTGCAAGCATTTGATAAATTGGCCATAGAATTTGTGGGGCGAATCAACCCATAAGAAAGAAGATCATGGGAAAGGTACATAATCATCGTGACAGAGTATTTGACAATATTGGAAGAAGCAACACCAGTCATAGACTGCACCACAGATACTATTGCGTGATTTCTATTTAAGAATGTAGTCACATGATTTGGATTCCCACACATATTACTTAGTGATCAAGGAACACACTTCTTGAATAAAAATTTTGCAACATTGACCGAGGAGTTCCAAATTCATCATCATAAGAGTACTCCATATCATCCTTAGGCCAATGGGACATAATAAGCTTTCAATAAAATACTGGAGAATTTCTTGACAAAGATCTGCAATGCAGGGAGAGATGATTGGGATTTAATATTTCCTGCAATTTTATGGGCCCACAGGACTATAAGCAAAAAGTTAATAGGGTAGACACCTTTCAGGTTGGTCTATGGGAAAGAAGCAGTGATGCCAATGGAGTTTATTCTACCTAGCCTATGTGTTCCAATGATTATTGATATTTTGGACCCTGGCGCAGTAGAGGAGAGATTATCACAGTGGGTACAACTTGAGGAAGATCGGCTTGTCACAAGCTTCCATCAACAAGTTCAGAAGGAAAGAGTAAAGTCATGGCATGATAGACACATTAAACAAATTTTTTTTCAAAGTGGGGGACTTAGTATTACTATATGACAATAAATTTATGCAACATACAAGAAATTTATAAATTCATTGGTTAGGACCCTATGTGATTCAGAATGTGACGGAGGTAGGTGTTGCACAGTTGGAAACCTTGAAATGATATGTCCTTGGAGGAATGGTAAATGAAAGTCAACTGAAGCTCTATAGAGACAATCGACCATCTGCGTAGTAATGTGAGCTGCGTTAAAACACATTTATCATAGTAATTGTACTATAGTAGGGAGGTAAAACATAGAAAAACATATAAAAAGAAGAAAAAGGAAGAAAAAGAAATAAAAAGTAGAATAAGGAAAAAAAAATTGAATACAAAGGGAAACGAGAAGAAGTATTGGGAAGAAAAAGGATGTATAGCACAGATAAAGGGAACAACACAAAATTAGCTAAGTGCACGCACAATTATAACACGGAAAAATACCGTTAAGGGAATTAAAGCATGTAAATGACAATTAAAAATCCATAAATCACAATACATACTAGAGACTGTTACACATCAACATTACTCGCTTCGATAAGTGTCACAAGTGTCGCATTTTGCTTATAAGTGTCGCAAGTGTCAAGCAAAGAATACTGCCATGATGCCTATGTCATACTTATAACGACATCAAAAAGACACTTAAAACACCTCAAACACTTGATTTGGAGGAAGAGGAATGGTTAACTGGAGTTATGTACCTCTTGCCATCTGAAAGAACCATTGAATCTGGGTTTTTAGAGGAGAGCACTCCTCTATACCTCTCTCAGGAGCGCTGGTGCTCCCCTATAGAGTGTTAGGGAGCGTTATAACACTGAACAACCCTTTTGGAGGAGCGCTATTGCTTTTAGGAGTGTTGGCGCCCCCCTAAATCCTACTAGGGAGCGCTATAGCGCTCTAATGGCCCTTTTGAGGGAGTGCTGCCTATTCTGGGCAGCATTTGGTCTGTTGAGGAGAATAAGGGGAAGATCTTTTCAATCTTGGAAGGCAGTTGGATTCGAATCCCTAGTCCAACCATGATCTTAGGGAAGATCCCCGACTCAAGGAGGAGAATCCCCAACTTACCCTAAAGATACCTCAAGAGGTTGGGCCTCTCTAAACCTATATAAGCAGGCTCTCTCATGGTGAAAAGGGGGAAGAATTAGAAGCATGAAACCTATGATCTCATAGGAAACACACAGTGAATTGGAGGAGAGTAATCAGTGAAGTTGTTGTCATCCAGATCGTGGATATTTTGAGAAAGGGTTAGACAAAGAGGATTTGACGAAGCTGCTGCATTCGCATCTACAGTTGTAAGTCTCTTTCGTTGTTGTTCTCATCAATATGACACGCTTGGCCTGTTTCTTTCTAGTTTGTGCTTAATCTCACATGAACATGTCTCTAATAGATAGGTCTATTTAAAGCTAATATCAGTAGAGTAGGAAGTGGTTGTACTATTGTTTGTCTACAGGGCTTATCGAGGAGAGAAAGATTGGAGCTGAATTCGGAGCGTGCAGGGACAAACACCGATAAAAGGTACTTATTTTCTCCTTCCTCCTCATACATTAGTTTATATAGATCTAAAAGGAAGTCAATGTCCATGATAAACATATTCTGTCTTAAGAGTTAAGAGTCTAGCTCTCAAGACGAGATCTACCTGTCCGGAGGGAGATTTTCCTTCAACAGAAACTAGCGACTTCGCTGGGGAATCGAATCAAAACTTTTGGTTTTGATTTTTCCTCATAGACCTTGTATTACCCTTTGATTTTTTTCAGACCTTGTTCACCCCATTTAATTGATTTCATATGTTGATTGACTCCTTACCCCATCACACTGAGCTTGATTGACAAAATTTGACTGAAATTTTGGGTTTCTGGACATTTTCATGAGATTTTTAAGCCTGACGCCCCTGTGACCATGTTAGTAGAGTTCCAGAGCTACCTGGATGTGTTAGATAGAGCGCTATAATGCTTGGTGCCCCTTACACTAGAGTGCCATCCCTCTTCCGACAAAAAACCTTTCCAAAATTGCTTTTTCTAGGGTCCAATCTCTGTGTTTCACTTGCTGAGCCTCTCTATGAGTCAATGCTTCTTCCCACTGAACTTTGACATCCTTCCTTCTAAGGAACAAATACCTTGCGGTTCAGATTTTGTGGCCTTCTTCATTATTTTTTGAGTCTTTTCTTCTGTTGGGAGTTTGAAATCAATTCACTTCTTTTTCTCTCCTATCTGACTGAGCAAAAACTCTGGTGAAGGACATCAGAAGTCTACGAATCTTCTCATTTGGTTTTTTTTGAGGTCATTGTTCTTGAACATCTCTCTTTTGTGTGAAATTCTTGATTTTCTTTGTTATCTTTGTTTTCTTTTTGCTTCTTGTTTTTGATCATAGCAAGAGGGTGTGTTGTTTGTACGAAACCTGCTTATGCTTCTCTGAGTTTCCTTGATCTAAAATGTTAATTGGCAGGGGAAGTGTCGTATTGAATTAATCATTATTCGCACACAAACAATAAAGAGACACCTTAGTGATTGATTTGCATATTAGAAGACATTTCTAAAAAGTTTTAGCATCACATTGGATTTGATTGAGAAAATTTGTTTGAGGACATTCCTTATTAGTGTTTGATAGTGAAAACAACTCTCTCTCTCTCCCTTAAATAGACATTCATCGAAAAGAAACGACTGATTATCATCTTTTATGCATTTTTTGGGGATTGAGTCATCATTCCATCCGTTTCACTTTCATACACCCCTTTTGAGTAAAGAACAACTGTAAAATGAACGCTAATTAAAAATTATCTAGAACATTTTTTTTTTTAGGATCTTCCACCAACATTAGACTAGGATTAGCACTTTGGATTAGGCTGTGATCATAACTCTCCAAAGTTCCCAAAACAAACATTAGCATCATGAGCTAGGGAGAGTCAAATCCAATTGTCGTATAAGTTTGCTGGGATCCCCCTCTCACACAGGGGTTACACACGAGGTCGCACTCGGGAAAGCTATAGAGATTATCCCTCTGTGGTTTGACTGATTGTAGTAGTCGGATCGTATTATGGGGGTCTCTTAAAGGTATACACACAATGTTGAGTGGAAGCCTTTCAAGTTGATTTTGGGCTAGATACCCTGCCCTTACGTTTGGACTGGACTGCCGACTGTACCCGCCTAGGGGATGACTGCGAATTGGTAACCTTAGTAGCCACAATATTTAGGATCTTACACAAGGTGACAGTGAAGGGAAGTCTCACTGTACCTGGAACAAACATTGGTCAAACTCACTCGGGCTCCTTGGAGGGTAAATCCACAATTACTGCATGGAAGCTTGCACCAAGGTGAAAGTCTGTTAAGCAGGTCACCATTGTAACTATTCCACCATATCCCAGCCCCTTCTTGACTTGATCATGCAACGTTGGATTTCATCACCAACTAGCACGATCATCGAGAGAAGGGTTTGTTTGCTTGGTTGTGATTCCTATATTCTATTAGCGTATGCTGTTTCTTTTCGGTAGTTGGCCATAGATTTTTTTCGTCGATTTTTTTTCGCCAACATCGACCCTCCACACCATTCGCGTAGGGTACAGGGACTTCCTCTAGAAAATATGGAAGATACTACCCCTTTACCCCCTCATTATATGGAGGAATATCCTCAACAGAGCAAGGTTCACGACATTATAACCTCCCAAGTGGAATTTCCCATCTCTTTAGAGAAATTTTGAATTGTTTCAGAGTCTCTGGAGGCTTTCCGCATTCCTGAGGGATATGAGAGGCATTTTCTCCAACTGAATTCAACCAACGAATTTCTTGTTGTCAATCCTTCTAACGTTCTGACTGGGTCTCATTCAAACCCTCTAGTCGAAGACCCCTTTTGGACCACAGACGTTGTTCGAAGCCCACCGCGCACGGTGCGGGATCTTTATGGAACAGGAATAGGTGCCGATGTGCCTGTTACCTACACCATACCCTTAAATCATTTTACCAATACTACCGTTTTTTCAACTACATCATCCGTTGATCCAAACACATCATCTGTTGGCCCAAGGTCCACTTTTTTTCTCCAGATGACCCACTCTACAATGGTCCCTCATGTTCCGACTATTCCCGCCGGTAATGTGGTGGTTAGCCAAGCTACAATTGGCACGCCACTAACACCTAGACCTTCATCGTCACTCCCTTTTGGGTACAGAGCACTGAATTCTTCCATTGTCACTACTACCCAAGTTATGCCTGGAAGTTCTATACCTATACAACAACCCGGAGGGACCGGTCTTGGTGGCTTTAATCCATTAAGTAGCACCGATCATTCGTTTACGTCTGGTTCCCAAATTCTGGGAACTCCACTTCATGCTAGGGGGAATCCTCCCGTCGGAGGACAACCTCCATTTGGAGGGCACCCTCATGCTGGGGGGCCCTCAAACCGGAGCCTACCATCAACCGCATGGACAAAATGTGTCTACAACACCCAATCCATGGAATATCCCTTTTCCAGGAAACCCACAGTTCTCGGGGGGACACAATCCTCAAGCTCCCCAACAACCTCTTCCCCCTCAAGGGAATCATCTATATCCTCCTTATGGACAAAATATCTACCCTACTTATGGGAAAATGCCAAATCCGGCTTATAATCCTCAAAACCCATCCAGTTATCCTCTGCTCGTGCATGTTTCTCGAACCCCCTCAAATCCTGTGTACCCTGGTCAACACCAACCTTATACAAGAGGACCCACTGGTTACAATTATCCGCCTAACCCAGTGTATGTTCCTACTGGTGTTCCTATGCCACACCAGTATCACCCACAGGTTAACTGACAACTACCTTTCCTGGCGACTCTGGATCTACCAGACTTGTCTCGATTAACGAATGATCCTATTTTTCATTCTTCGGTTTGGCTAGCTATTCTAGCTAAACTTCCTTCTGATATTCCAAAATTCGACGGAAAGTCCGGAGAAGACCCAAACAACCATGTGATGACTTTCCATTTGTGGTGTTCATCGAACTCCCTCATGGATGATTCTATACGTTTGCGTCATTTCCAACGAACACTTACGGGTTTTGCAGCAAAGTGGTATATTGAACTACCACGTGCTTATTTTCACGATTTCAACTCCCTTGCCATGTATTTCCTCACACACTTCCAACTACCCATTCAATACGAGACGGGTAACGAACTATTGACCTCCCTTCATCAGACAAACTCTGTACATATCTCTGATCATATTCATGAATGGAGACGACGACGAAGGTTAATCAAAGCGATCATTCCTGACCAATTATTAGCGGAATGGTTCACTAAATCACTGTTACCCCTGATTGCTCGTGATGTTGCCATGGGTGGTGTAGTCACCGAGGAAGAAGCTATTGCTCGAGATCAGTACTTAGATTTGGTTTATTCACAATCTGGTACTCTGTACGAATTTATACCAAATGCTACCTGTGCCACTACTGATCCATCCAAACCATCGTCTACCTCGCACGCGGATGGAGTCATTGGCTCCGTCAAAACCCAATCTACTTCCTAGTCGACTGGAACAACCTAGTGGTCCGCTTCGATGTCTGCTCCCAGTTCAACCACACCCTCTTCTACCTCCCCTCAAACTCAGGTCTTTGAGGTGAATACAGTCCAATCGGCCCCTTCACAACAATCTGGAGGTAAGAAGAAAACGAGAAATAAACCGAAGAAAAACAATAACAATGAACAACCAAAAAATCAAACTCAAACCCCTGCTGCCAGAAAACAACCACAACGGAAATCGAAATTCTCATGTCTCATTTGTGGCGATGATCACTACACCCGATATTTTCCACATCGCAATGAAGTGGCCAAGCTTTTTAAAGGAAATTCACAACCCGCTGTGATTACCCAGCCTTTTCCACAGCAACAATCCTTGGTTTCTCAAACCCCCACTCCAGGGGGCAGTTCCAGCCAATCCCATGATGTGGCCTCGAAAAATGCCCACATTTACATGTTTAACGGGATTAATCTGACCACTTACACTATGACATATGACACACCGATTAAACCTGATAAGCCGAAGACCACTAACGGTTCCTTACCGGACCCATCACTATCTTCCGTTAGTCCTCCATCTGCTAGCCCTCCGTTCGGGCCACTCTAGATCGAGAAACCTTCGTTTGAATCCATATTACACCCTCCTAAGAGCACTATTCATAAATCTACCTTTAATCCTAGTTCACGGGCTGCCCAAAACTACAACATCGTTGAAGATTTGGCTCAAGCACCGTGTGCTATGTCTTCTTTGGAAGTTCTGCAACACTGTCCCAGTCAACATAGAACTCTCTTGGCTACCATCGGTGCTTTTGATCCTGAGTCATCTAATAACCTCACGTTTAATCTGGATGATCATCAACCTCGACGCTCCCACCAACTAGCTTTTCAAATCGATGTTGTTGTTCACAATCAACAAATCCACCGAACTATCTTGGATGAGGGAGCCTCTACTTGTGTCATGTCTTTAGCTTGTTGGAAAGTCTTGAAATAAACTGCCCTTAACAAATCCCCTACGATGTTACGTGCTTTCAATGGGCGAGGTTTTCATCCTCACATACTTTTACAATCCTTAGCCGTTCAGTTGGGCGGCAAAACCATTACTGTTAATGTCGAGGTGGTCAATGCCCCCCTCGATTACAACCTACTACTCAGAAGAAGTTGGTTCTATGCTATGACTGCCATCGCCTCGTCAGTGTTTCGATGTGTACAATTCCCCCATCAAGGAAAAATTGTCACTATCGACCAACTAGATTTCTGTACACTCGATGCTTATGCTCCTGTTACCAACAACATTCCTTTTTTGGGAGACCACAAAGTTACGTATGAAAGATTTGGTGTTGGCTTGTTGAAAGATTCTAGCCTTATGGGTACCTTCCCTATACCACTTCCACCCACCACACATCATATTGCCACCGTCAATATGATTTCGACTATGGCTTATCAATCTTTGGAATCATCTGACCCTTGGATTGTACCTAGTCCTATGGAATTCGATGTACTAAGTGACACCATGCCACTTAGCCCAGCCGAGGCCACATATGTTGCTATTCAATCTGCCTCTCCCTCCCCGGACAACCCACATCTATTAGCACTCGATGCCTACTCGATGTCATCATGGTTGGATTCCCTATCATCTGCAATCGATTACATGTCCCAAATTTTTCCTTCCAACGAATATATAATGGAAATGCTTAGTATCGACAACGTACCTTGGGATGATAACCATCATCGATCCTCTTTTCTTCTGCCTCTAGAAGAAATTCACAAAGACATACACTCTATCTTCCCTCCTGATGTTACCAATTCTCCACAATCTCCCATCCTCACATAAGATACTATTTCTGAAGGGAATCTAGGTAATTTCTCTACTACGATCGTTATTAATATTTCGATCAAAGAAGGCGTTGTGGAAAAAATTAACCTTGGTGCTAATCACACACCCGAAGAAGTGGTATCTTACACGACTCTGTTTAAAGAATTCCGTGATGTCTTCGCTTGGAGCTACGAAGAAATGCCAAGGATTGACCCCTCAATCATCGTGCATGAAATCAAGACATACCCAGGTGCGAAACCTGTTCGACAGAAACTCCGCCTGGTTCATCCCATGAAAATCGTAGCTATAAAGGTAGAAGTTGAGAAACTTTTGAAATATGGCTTTATCTATCCCGTCCCTTTGACATAATGGGTCTCCAACCTTGTTTCGGTTGCCAAAAAACAGGGGACCATTCGCTTCTGCGTTGACTATCGGGATCTCAATAAGGCTTGTCCAAAGGAAAACTACCCTACGCCCTTCATTGACCAGATCATTGATAATTGCGCTGGGAGCGTAATCTTCTCTTTCATGGATGGTTTCTCCGGGTATAATCAGATTGAAATTTTACCTGCTGATCAACATAAGACAACCTTTATCTGCCCATGGGGAACTTTCACCTATCAGAAGCTACCTTTTGGTCTAAAAAATGATGGTGCTACCTTCCAGTGGGCTATGTCATATGCTTTCCATGATATTAAGCATATTGCAGAACCTTACCTCGACGACTTACCTGCCCACTCATCCAATCGATAAGATCACGTTGATCACTTACGAGCTATTTTTCTTCGATGTTTGTTTTAACATATCTGCTTGAACCCACATAAGTGTATTTTTGCTGTCGAATCCGGTCGGCTCCTCGGTTTCATTGTCTCTAAAGAAGGGATTCGGGTGGATCCCTTAAATATTAAGGCTATTCTGGCCTTACCCCCGCCTACTAGTTTGACCCAACTCCAAAGTTTGCAAGGAAAATCAAACTTCCTTCGCCGTTTCATTTGCAACTACACTGAGATAACTAAAGGATTCATGCGATTGTTGCAGAAAAACACCCCTTTCATCTGGGATGACATCGCTCAATGATCATTTGATGCTCTCAAGCATGCCTTGACCCACGCACCTTTGTTGCATCCTCCAGAGTATACAAAGGACTACATCCTTTACCTAGCTACCTCCACTTCCACTATTGCGATGGTGTTAGTTCAGGAGGACCCCAACGGTGAGGAACATGTGATCTATTACCTGAGCAAGAGTCTATCTGGACTCGAACTCTGATATTCACATGTAGAGAAACTGGCTCTGGCATCCGTCATTGCTGTCTAGAGATTTAGCCATTACATCCTACTACGCACCACCACTGTGATCGCAGACTCGAACCCCATGTACCATGTCTTAACACGTCAAGTACTCGGGGGAAAATACTCCAAATGGATCGTCATCCTTCATGATTTCGATCTTGAATTTGTGAAGTCCAAAGCTAAAAAGTCCCTGGTGTTTGCGAAGCTTATCTGCGACCTTCCCCATGCTAATGAAGATATTGAACCTTGAGATTCTCTCCCTGACGAAACTCTTTTCCTCATTAGCACCTCTGATCCTTGGTATGGAGACATCCTCCTTTATCTCCAAACCCAACGCTTTTAGCCTAACATTTCCTGTGAAGAGCGTCAACGTATTCACCACCATTCTCGCCATTACCTTATTGTTGGCGACACCTTGTATCGCCATGGTATTGATACTATCCTTCGGCAATGTTTGATTCATGAAGAGGTTGAATGCGTTCTGAATGACTATCACCTTGGAGCCTGTGGAGGTCACCTTTCTGGGATGGCTACAACCCAAAAAATTCTACATGCCGACTATTTTTGGCCCTCGATTTTCAAAGATTGTATTGCGACAGTCAAAAAATGCCCACCCTACCAAGTTTTTAATAACAAGGCACATACCCACCCTGCTACGCTGCACCCCGTTATCACCATCGTCCCCTTTGCCAAGTGGGGTATCGATTTCATGCAATGTAAGCCTACTTCAGCCGAGGGGGCATAGTTATATAATCGTCGCCGTCGAATACTTTACAAAATGGGCTGAGGCTATGCCTACCTTTCTGAACGATGGTTGTACTGTAGCTCTTTTTGTTTTTAACCACATCATAACTCATTTTGGTGTACCACACGTCATTGTCACTGATAAAGGTTCACACTTTAAGAACCAAATGATGAGTGAATTGCATGCCAAGTTGGGTTTTCGCCATGAAAACTCTTCCCCATACTATCCTCAGGCCAACGAACAAGTTGAAGCCATCAACAAAGTCCTTAAAACCATGATTCAACGTATGGTAGGGGAAAATAAGACATCCTGACATCTACAACTTTTCTCCACTCTCTGGGCTTACCGTACTTCCATGAAAACCGCAACGGGGTTCATTCCTTTCCAGCTAGTGTATGGCAACGAAGCTATTTTACCAATCGAGTGTGAGATTCCATTTCTGAAACTTAAAGTAGAAATTCTACCCCATACTTCTGCCGAAGAAGAACATTTATTATATCTGACCAAACTGAATGAAACATTTCGTGATGCCGCTCTCATTAACGAGGCACATCAGAAACGGATAAAAAATCAATACGACAAATCCGTCCATCCTCGGACTATTGTAAAAGGAGACTTAGTCCTCGTCTATGACCAGGCTCATGACAAACTAGGGACAGGTAAGTTAGAACCTCTGTGGCATGGCCCTTACATTGTGAAACGTGTTTTTCATAGAGGCGCCTACGAGTTAGTCGATTATGACGGAATCTCCCTACGAGAGCCCCAGAACGGGCTTTACCTTAAAAAGTACTATGCCTAGATCACCTAACATGTGTACTTTGTACATTATTGTATTTTAGTTTGGTGTGTCTATTTCTTTTGCATGCTCGAGTTTTTACCTTTGCCACTCATAACTGTGTCTTGTGTTTTCATGCACAGATGATGTCTTCCTTTCCTATCTTTGTCGGGTTTGCGGATGGCGCTAGTCGACACACCCAGAACGTTGCTTCTACAACATGGGTCATTTACCAATCTGATGAGTTGGTGAGTTCAGGAGGTGCTTGCTTAGGACCAACGACTAATAACATGGTAGAATATCATGTTGTCATTGAAATTTTGACCCAAGCCTCCTCCCTAGGTATCTCTCGTATGATTGTTATCCTAGACTTGCAACTCGTGGTCTGCCAACTTAATCGTATCTATGCTATTCGTAATCCTATCATGCTATGTCTCCACCTACGGGTTCGTCGTCTTGAACGAATATTTGATTACATCGAATACAGACATATTCCAAGAGAACTCAACAATGTTTCAGATTCGTTAGCCAATTACATCATGGATCGGTATCTCGCCCATAGATAAGGTTTCATGAAGGAAAACAAATTGTACACCACATGTAAATTAAAACACATCACATTAAAGACATCATCATTTACAAATCTTCTGGCATTGTAAAATATATAGCGTGACTGAAAATGTTTTGATTACATCAAAAAGTATTTGGAAGAGCAAAATTTTGGGTCTTCACACCCATACAACATCGTCCGACAAGTCGTAAAAAATATACAATCACCAGAGAGACTCTAATCTCTCTGCACTGAATTATGCTGAGAATAACACATCACTGCGTGCACTACTCATCTCAGTAGAGAGTTAAAATTCTCGGGCACCCCCACGGTGTGTCTATGTAGATGTAAAGGCACTTCTCCCCTCCGTAGAGGAGGAATGCCCATTGTAAGGCCTTGAAGGTTTCTTTCAACCTCCCAGAGACCTATCACTGGTGCCCCCAGGTCTACTGCAACCTGAGCATCCCCGCGACGTCCCGGTACTGGTATCTCAGCCAGACACACTGCTCCCTTGTCTGCATGTTGAAAACTATACATCCATTAGAAACTCTTCTACGTACCCCCAAAAAAATATACATACGTTAAAAAACTTAAAAAAAACACTAGACAAGGTATTGTTTAGTCTCTCACCTGACACATCCCAATATTCCCTCACTGGTAGAATTAGATCCATACTCCCGTGAAAGTCCACCTCGGCATATGGAAAGTCTTCTATCCAAAGATATTGGCATCTCAGCCAAGCGAAGAAGTCACCAGTGAAGCAGAATTCTGACTCTGCCACTAGTCTTGGAGACAGACTAGTCCATCGTTCCATCCGTGGTTCTCCCACTGGTCGTATCGCCAATGCAATCTGAGGCTGCATCTGGGGGATGCACTCTAAGAATAATGAGACCAAGAAAGAACCATATCTAAACTGCTTCTGCCCCATCCTACATCTCAAAATCTGTTCCTTCACATTCTGAAGAAACCTTGCGCTCCAGTTAAACAGTGTTGGCTCTAAACACTGTACACCATAAGCTACCTGTGATCTTGATGCCAGATGCGTGCTGGTGCTTCCTGTCACACTCGTGATGGCGAACAAAATAGACCAAAGGGGTAATTATCTGATATCCTTGATTGGGATTCTACCTCCCACCAGTCTTTCTCCTGGGACACAATGACGTGCCAGGTACACATCCACTTGTTCAGGAAGCACCTTCTGTTTGGAAAAATCTATAGGAGCCCCTCTTTTCGAGAGGCCAGTCAAGAAGTATACGTCTTCCAACTCGATGGTTAGAAGTTGTGTTCCGATCCGAAACCCTTTCTCTGTGACATCCCACAAGCTGATTATGTGCTCAAGCAGAAGGATCTCTTTCTTCATCTTTTGCAGTTTGAAGAATTTGAGAAGGCCACAATCTCTCAACATGGCCCGCGTGCGAGGACTCCACAAAGTAGCCAAATCATCGAGCTCATGCTCCCGTTCCTTCCATTCAATCATGGTCGTTGCCGAAATCACCTACAAACAAAAAGGAACAAAGAACTTCATTATTCAATCTTTCGACAATTTCTTAAGTAATTAAAAAAAACTTGAAATTCATTGTCCATGCTGTTCAAAAAAGGACCATGCCCTCTTTTAATTACTCAATAATCACTACGCAGCCCCATAGCCTACAATAAAACATTTTAAATTAAAATAACTTTCATCAATGGCTGCGTGGGCACATTTTTGGGTTTCTTATGTATTCCTTAACAAAAATGACCAATCTACTCAAGCATCAAGGCGTTGGCATCTATGCTACAACCCTCTGAAGGTGTTTTTGTAAACATATGTCTTTTTCCCATCGTTTTGAACAGGGGCCGATTTGATCTTTTTTTTGGATGACCTAGGGATTCGATTTTTTATTCAAATATTGTTGTGAAAACAAATTTTGAACCATGTAATTGAAATAGGAGGAAATGAAGATCTACCTGGTCCAAGCAGCGAGAGAAATGATCAACTGTAGCTCCGGTACCAAGCAAAACAAGATCCACCTCCAAAATGAGAATCTCCACTGCTACAAATCCTTATGCAAATGAAATGGTAATTGAAGATTTTTCTTGTATTACTATTTACAAATTTCCATTTTTTTATAAGGTATAGTTATTTGTGGGTTTCTTTAACAATATAATGGCCTCACTAAACCTATGGATTGCAGTTTTGACATTACAGATTTCAAAGCAGTTTTGATTGTTTGTTTACCTTGTCACATCCATCAGCATAGTCTTAGTTGGTTCTCAAGCTCGAGAATATAAGAATGCACCGAGTAAACTTTTATCTCTTTTTTGGACCGGTATGGACACATGAAAAAGGAACCCCCTAGAGTCACCTTTAAACTCTTTTCAAACTCTCTAAACATGAAAAGATTGTCGAGTGATCTTGCTTCCTTTCACACTCGTTAAAAGGTTTGAAAGGGCGTCTTTCGAGTGGTAGCTTATCTCTTTTTCGGCCTTGTGAGACTAACTATACGAAAAAGGAACTGAGAGAGTTCTCTTTTAAGTGTTTTTCCAGACTCTATAATCATGAAAAACCTTCGAGTTTTCTGTCTTTGG
>ML832371.1:22774-37273 GCA_009831015.1 Picea engelmannii | reverse complement strand
CTTGAGATTCATCAATTGGCTAAAGAAGGTATTGCTCCTTGTATCCTCATAGTGTGCTATCATTTCTTCCATGAAAAGTTTCCAAGTGACGAGTTATTTGTGAGAACAAATCCATCGATACCACACAAATTGATTGGGTTCTAAATATAAATAATAAATCCATACCTTTTGTGTATGTGGCACATTATGTAGATCAAATAATTTCTCCATCTAAAGTATCCATGTGATTGGGTCCTTGCCATCAAACTTCCTCATATCGATCTTAGGAAAGTGGTTGGTCTTCAACCCAAAGTTAGAGTTTCTCCATTCTTGATTCATCTTCCTTGTGTCCTCATCATGAATTTCATGGGATACATTTTCACTTTCAGGTGTCGTCTCTATTAAGAATTTTTTCAATCCTTCCATGATATCCCTTTTTAAACCATCCATATTAGTGTCCATTATTTTCTCCAACTTAGCTTCTGTTGAATCCATCATCCCTTGTAGTTCATATTTTTTTACTGTCTTCTTTTATAAATAATTTATGTCCGTACGCATTTCTTCACCTTCATCAAGAGTCCAAGTAGGACTGTCTAGAGGCTTATTTGGTGTATAAGTTCCCTTTTTTGGTGGCATGTTGGCCAAGTATCACTTTAAATCTTGATTTTGAGGTGGTTTCTCTAGACAATCTTTCTTTTATTGTATCTCCAAAATTTTGACCCTTCTGGGTATGATTTTTTTTTTTTTGTAGCTCTATGATATTTCTTCTCTACAATGCCACAGGTCTGATCAAAATTGTATGTGCCAAGTGGAATTTATGGTAACTTCCCCATAGCTTGTTGATTTTTGGACTTTCCAGGAGATATCACTTGTATAACATGCCCCACACAAAATAATTGATATAAAATTATGAAACTTGTACAACAAATACTGCAGACTGTCCAATATCCACTTCAACTGGTAGCACTCAATTTGGATACTCTAGGAAGAATTTATGATTTTTTTACCCGAAACACCTGCTTGAGACTAGTCAAATACCCTATCTTCCACAAGGTGTATCTACAAATGTAAGACGACCCAAAATATGAAATTTTTACCACAGATAACCTAATAATTTTTGTGAATATTCTCCAAATTTTAGGGTTTGAAACGCTACAGAAAAGTTTTTATAGGAAAAATGTCGAGATAACTCAATTCAGGATGATTCCAGAACCCTATTTTACACAAGCTGTATATCCTAATGTATAAGGCCTCAGGAGATGAAATTTTAACCCAACATACCTTGATCCATCTACTAAATATCCTCCAACGAGTTCCTTCTTAAACATCGTAGAAAAAAAATTATAGCGAAAATTCCAAGGTGTTTCAGATGTAGCATTGAAACCCCAAGACCTTGAGCTCTAATACCATATGTTAAGAACCAAATATCAATATAGCATAGAAAAACATCAGAATAAGTAATCAACATCTTGAAAAAGAGAGAATTTCAGGTAATAAGCCTCTTCAAGGGGGAAACCTCCCTATACCCCACATAAATGTCCAAATACAAGATGATTCCAATTGAAAATGTCTCCTTGGTATATATAGGAGACTAGGAAGTACAATTACAACTAATGGACTCAAGCCGACATAAATAAAATAAAATTACTAATGTAATATGCCCCAATTAAGGGGTAATGAGCCACTATTTAGGGATTAACACGATAGCTAAGGACACCTCCCAAAAGTTTATCCAAGCATGGATGAGCACGAAACACGCATAAGTGTTTTGGGATGAGCTATAGGTGAGTGTTTGGGGCTTGTTGGATAGTCATTGTGGAAATAGTATTCATGAAAATCCTAAGTATGGAAGATGTGCATAGTAGAAGAAGAAGGAAGAAAAGGCAGGAGCAAAGTGTGCAGTAAAGGAACATCCAGGCTCAAGAGTGAACAATTGAGTCACATTCCAAAGTACAGTGCGCAACAAGAACATACTTAGCAGAAGAATAAAATAGAAGAATAAAGAAGATGAATGAAGCAGAGAATAAAGAAAGAGAAGAAAGCAGGCAAAAAGGAAGGAAAACAGTTCGACATGCTAAAAAGAACAAGATGTGCAAAAGCAGGAAGACTAGTTGTCGAGAAGGCAAAAGCAACATGCAGGTGTAAAAGCAAGTAAAGCATCCTGATCAGTGAGTCCAATTGAGTTTTCATGAATTGTAATAGGGTTTTGGGGTAGAAAAGTAGGGTTTTAAGCCCTGGAATTCATGTATAAATATGTAATGGATTGGGAAGATAGGGGTTCTCTGGTTCTGTTTTGTTCTATGGAGAGGTACTGTCGATTCCGTTCCAATATTTTGAGAGTTCTTATTTTGTAAGAAGAGAAATATAATAGGTTGAGAATGAAAGAGTCTGTGTCTGAGTGTTAGGGAGATGTTGCAGAGAGAGATAGAGGCTTGCACTATAGAGTAGCTAGGCTAGATGAAGGGAGAGATAGCATGATGTATCTTTGTAAATGTAGTGCACACGCCTGATACAATTTTAAGAAGAATAATAAAGAAGCCAGTCATTGTGGACGTAGCCCAAAGTCGGGTGAACCATGTTAACTAGTGTGCTACTTGTATTTGATGTGATGGATCATGAATATTCTCTTTATGCATGTTAGATTAGATGTATTCCTTACATGATATCTTACACAATAATTATGAATTTTACAGTACTTCGTTTATGTTGCAATATGAGTATAATGGTAATATGTAACTAAGGTCACTAAGTAACCAAAGAAGAACAAATTCAAAGTAACGTGCATAGAACATATAAGTAAGAATGAAAAGGACGATCACCTCCCATTCCCTCACTACTATAGAAACTCAGTTCTTGTAGCCCCAATAGATGCCTTGGGTGAGACTTCACTCAATGCGTGAAGGTGATTCCGAAAAGGCTAGTATGTGAAGGGTTTTGTTGGTCAAGATAATTGTAACCTAGGGTCTTACAACCGTATGCACCAACAATTAACTCCCTCTTTGTTCCAGTGGAAAACTATACCAACCATGGTTTGGCATGTTTCACATGATGTAATTTACATTTCTCAACATCTTGAGGGGAAACATAACTCAAATTAGAACCAAGGTCAATTAGAATAGAAATAAGATGGTTGGTAATCATACCTTCCATTTCCACCATTGAGGCTTGGTGGTTTGCTTGTCTATTTTCCAAAGATGCATCAATTTTTGGCATACTCATGGCCACATAATCAACCATGGTAGCCTCTTGGGAGTTGTAGAATCTCCTATTGTCTTTCTTCCTATGAGGGCAGTCCCTGCGCAAATATTCTTCTCCCCATCCTCAAAATTTTATAAATTCTCTCGTATTATCTGTCTTTCTCGGGGTTGATCCAAATGTTTTATTTCCACTATGATATGGAAAGTTATGTTGATTCACACTCTTAGTGGGAAATCTCACATTTTTAGAACTATTCCCATAATTCTTAAACTTTGAGGGTTTAACCCCCTTTTTCTTAAATCCTAGTTTACCTTTCTTCTTCCAGTCCTTGGGATATTTTTCTTTGTGGTTGAATTTTTCATAGCAGTACCTAGCCTTCTGAAGGGCATCTTCCAAGGTATTAGGTTCATAAAACTCAATTTAGTTCTAGAATGATGGAGGCATCCCACTAAATAATCACTGCATGTTCACCTTTTCTTCCTTTATATAGAGAACATACCTCAACAAGTCCACAAACTTGTTGATATATTCTTCTATGGTGAGCTATCCTAGTTTGATTTCATATAACTCCTTAGTATTGTCATCATAGTACCTTTTAGAAAGGTACTTATTATTTAATTATTTCTGAATCCCCCCAGAGAACTCTTTCTCGTAGTTTCCCTTTACATTTCTAAGGTCCTCCCACTAGATAGAGGCCTTTCCATTCAATTTTCATATAACTATTCAGGCATTCAAGTTTTTAGAGTAGTCATGAACTTTGAAGTACTTCTTCAAACCAAGTATCCAAGATTTTTCTTCTTCCCCTTTTTTTATTTCTCCATCAAAAGTGGGTGGCTTGGCTTTCTTAAATTCTTTAGGGTTACCACCCTTGGAGTGCGTCTTCCTCTTTCTTTTCCTCTGAGAATGTGAGATCGTCTCATTGTTGGGCAGTTCCTTGGAGATTTATGCTCCTTAACTAGAGGATTCTTCAGATGAGTCTTTCATCCTTACATGCCTCTTGGCTCCATGCTAGGCCTTCTTGGGAGTGATTCTTCTTGCATTGCTACTTTTAGGAACATGCCTTTGTATCTCAAGTGGAATCTATATTTTTTCAAGATGATGTTTGTTCACGTTACTAGATGCTAGCCCATGCTACAACTGCCTCTGTATATCTAACATGCTTTGCAATAAAACTATGTTTATTTCAGTTTGCTTTTCCTGTTATTTCATAAGCCTCTCATTATTTGCCTTAAATATTTGTAGCTCGACCATGAGACTTCTTACGGTTTCATCCAAATCTGGAGGGGTTTCTACCTCTTTCATTTCATCAGAATATTCTTCTCTATTATGGGAGCCTTCTCCAATCTCATTATATGTCACCATCCTTTTCACTTATAAATTTTCTGGGAAAAACCACTGATAGGTTAAGTGATTTGTCATCCGATGTGGCATAGTTGCATATTTGACGTGGTGCATTCCATATGGCTCACTATCCCAAGGTTCCGACTCTACAGAACCCCTCATCATCATCATCGAGAATTTACACCCACAGAGCCTCAAACACTCGAACACTAAAATTTAGACAACGATCCCATATCAGGACTGCACCAGATCCAATGTCCTTGGGATGAGCATCCTATGGCTCTATTTTCATTGGGGAACCCATCTATAATGTGGGTTATCATTAGCACCCAAACAAAAGTTTCGATGACGACCCCATATCGAGAATGTGCCATATCGAACCATCCTTGGGGTGAGCATCCTACTACTTTATTTGTGTTGGTGATCCTAACTAGCATGAGGATTAATTTTCATCTCCACACCATTTATTAACGAATCCAATAGGTTTGACATCTCATATATGGTTATGATTCTATCACAATGGATCGCCAATCGATAACTTTCGTTAACCGCGACTTCTCGTCATCATCAACATTTGTATTCCTTCCCAATATCTGGCCTAAGCTTGACTTCCCCTGACAAATGACTAGGATTTCCCTACCTTCATATCTAATGGTTCAAATCACAGTCACAGATCTAAGGATTTCCAGTCCTCTCTAGGACACATGTGTCCCTTAGTTGAATCTGTTGTTGGCACCTGTCACTCCGACAACCACGTTGGATGTCATGTTCAAACACAACATCTTCATGTTGTCATAACCCATTCTATAACCTATAAAGGGAACTTCGTGAATATATGGTAGATATTTACTTTGACCTGCCACCGATCAATGGATCTCATCTCCTCGTTGATACCTTTATCGGGGTCGAAATTTTTGGCTGATACACGAACTTGCTAACCTTTCGTACTTGACCCCATGGAGTCCACAATAGATCAATGGATGTTGTTTCTTCGTGGCCACCCTCCAATCAACAAATTATACCTTCCCTTGGAGTTTCTCCTATCAGAGTACCTTATAGAGTCTATGATAGATCAACGACTATTGTTTCATCATGACCCTCTCCGATTAACGATTCAGATCTTCCCTCAAAGTTTATCCTATTGGAGTGCCTTGTAGATCCTGCGATAGATCAACAACTATCATTTCATCATGACACTCTTCTATTAACAACTCATATCTTCCCTCCCAGTTACTCCTCTCAGAGTTCCTTGTAGATCCCATGATAGATCAATGGTTGTAGTTTCACCATGACACTCTCTGATTAACGACTCATATCTTCTATTGGATTTCCTTCATCGGAGTGTGATTCTGTAACTGAATCTGATTGGTACCATGTGATGAATGGTCATGATCTCTTCACAGGGATCTAATGAAAAGAATTAGGAAACCTTTCCTTAGGTACAAAACCAATGAGGTTCGTACTTGGCCTGACCTATGAATTTCAAATTTACACATGTCCACCTATGTACACAATGGATTCCACCTATCCTGATACATGGCCCTACCACCTAATTGTGACAAGTGGCACTCAAAATCCAACACAAGGTCTGACATGAAAAATGAATTCTACTTGACACATGGTACAATTTCCACATCACATGTGGGCCAACCTTCGTATGCCACATGGACCCATTTTCAATTGTACATGTCATCATTGGGTGTATTTTCCTTCTCATTTCATAATCTTATAACTCAAAACCAATGACTAGGATATGATATTCCTTTCGCTGATATATGGTCTCGATCATCCCTCATATTTATTCCTTCGAAGTGCATCTCCTTTGGGTCCACAACTTACTCTAAATGACATCCTATGAAGAATGTCTAGGATTATTTTATCTCACTAGATCGATGGTCGAGATTTGCACTAGCCCAAGTCTCGCCTCCGAACTGATCAATGACTAGGTCTTCTCATCA
The DNA here is from genome assembly GCA_009831015.1 of Picea engelmannii. Taxonomy (NCBI): domain Eukaryota; kingdom Viridiplantae; phylum Streptophyta; class Pinopsida; order Pinales; family Pinaceae; genus Picea; species Picea engelmannii. The sequence continues at coordinate 30,797 of ML832371.1, read as the reverse complement.
TTCCAAATTGACGGATACGATCATTTTGGGGTGAAACCAGGTCTTCTCAATTTATATGAATATCTGGGGCCCTTATGAGGGATAAAAGGATAATATTTAATCTTTCCCTTCATTTGATTAACAATCCAGATATCCCCTCGGAGTTTCCTCGTCAGATCTCGTCTTTACGATTTACTCAGAATGGAACCCTACAATGGATGGTGTGGATCTATTATCTTGCTAGATTGATGGTGAATATTTAATCCTTCCCCTACACTGATAAAGGGTCCATATCTAACTTCCATGTGAAATATACGGTCACGATTCCTCCGAGGAAAAACAAGGGTTTTTCTCAGCCTTAACAACTCAGTCCAGGACATAGCCAAATTTCATGAGGGTTTTCTCCAGTCCTTTTCAAGACTTTTGAGTTTTTGAGAAATCTCGCTTGGGTCCAAGGAATTCCATTTCCTACCCAGGGTGCCCCTATTTCTTCTTATCTCGTGAGGATTCCTTTGTTGGATTACTGAGAGGGGGGGTGAATCAGTAATAGAGCAATTTAATCCTTTTTCACCATAAAATTCAAGTGTTATATCAATGTAGCATTATCATCCAATAATTGCAGAGTAAATAAACAATGAACAAATTAACAATCATACACATACACAGTACACCAGTGTTTTTATGTGGAAACCTAAAGCGGGAGAAAACCATAGAATTCTTTTTCTTATATGTCTTGAAGAATTACATTCATTGGAAGCACCAAATTCCTTTGTTTTTCAGCTGCAACTGGAAGGAAGCTCCAACCCCCTAGTTTCTCAGGCTATAACCTGAGGGAAGCTCCAACTCCCCAATTCTCTGGCTCATGAGGCTTCTCCAACTTCACATGACCATAACTCTCTAACCGTGAGGAGTTATGTGACGTTCCACATACCATCGGAAATTGCATGAAATGTACTATCCATATGGAATAGTTTTACTTGCAAATAGATCAAAACGCATACCATTATCCATAAAAAAAAATTTGTTCCATTGCCCAACCCTTTGTGCGACCATAATTCACTACCAAAATTTCTTCAAGGATTAACATCAACGACTATTGGAAGTAGGACGAAGTGGAAAGAAAGGCGATTTTGGGAAAGAAGGCATGCATGAGGAAAGCAAAAACTGGAAGGAAGAGAAACACGCACGCATGCATGGAATACCTAATGACGCCAGGGTTAGGGTTTTTGCAACACATTGTAATAGATGGCAAGCCAGAAACATATAAATATAGATACCTAGGTCTCATAGGAGGAGAAAATAAGAAGAGAGAACAAAAAAGAGCTAGAAAGGAGAGAGACGGATGTGAGGAAGCGGATGCGATGTAATATTTTAATATATGACCTAATTTTGTAAGATGTTGAGCTAGAGAAGACCGAGGAGGGTAGATATTGAGGGTTAGATAGCAGGCTGAGGAGCCTGGTGCTATCTAGTCCACCTCATAATAGATCTCAACCCAACTGAAAAGAGTTGTAAAGCGTGTGTCGCTGTAATTCAGAACAACTATAATAAAGAGCTAAGAGCCAGATATTTGTGGAAGTATCCCAGGGGAGGTGAACCAAGGTAAACCCTATGTCATGTGAGTGAAGGCATGTGTTTATTTATTGTCTTCAGTAGTTGTTGATATGATAAATGAATGAGTTTTTATATTTCCTGTGTAATCATAAATGATAGTGTATTGCGTTAAGAAGTTAAAATAGAACTCTCAACATATAGTTCTCAGATCCACCACTCAATCCTAGGCTGCAAACACATGAGTATTGCAACCACACATTAATACTATCACAGGTGAGATGACACAATGCACCCTGTGCACTGTGTTGCCTTTTGGTTTACTAGGAGGGCCGATAGTTTTAGAGGTTTTGTTGGAACCCAGAACAAACATGAACCCTGGGTCACTCAAGATGAAGATACAAAATCAGACAGGATATTAATAACCAACAAATGGTTTCATTTCCATTGGTAGGAACAATAGAGGATTGAGTAGATGAGATATGTTTAAGATATGGTAAAAGATACGGGAGGTAGATCAAGAGAATATTAAAGCAGAGAAGAAAGAAATGAGCCACGAGAAGAGGATGTTGAGACCGTAGAATCCCACAAAAGCGGAGATCGAAAGATAGCTAAGGACAAAAGAGATGGAGTTTCCACAGAAAGATAACAGAAACCCTAGAGTAAGACCCCACAAATATTTGGAGAAATACATGTTTACTGATTTGCATGAAGTCTTTTTCTATGATTTTCCACACTTATTGCAGGAGTGGATACTAAGGTTGAAGGATAACCACACAATGAAACGGATCCGACAGTTAGAGTGGACCCTAGTACAAATTGAGTAGTTATTGTAGCTGAACAACAATTTCACCCACGCAGTAGATTTTTGGCTTGACAGTATTGTGGCAGGCTTCATAACAGAGTTTACACTAGATACAGTGAAGTCATATAGCGCAACAGAGCAAGAGTTTCTATGTGGGCCTCGAGGAAGGTACATTAGATCATTGTATACTTGTATTAAGATACTTATATACAAAAAAGGTGTAATGAAAATAGAGTCGGACAACTAAACTTCCTTGCGTGCATGGGGGAAGGGGGGAAACACTGACATAAAAAGGAGAAATGGAAGGATGGAAGGATAAGGGAAAGAAGGAGGAACCCTTGGACCCAATCATGATGGATGGCGACTAGATCAAGCGGATCATGGAGACAACTGGAAAGATGCGTAGTGGAGTACCTTACCAATACAAGGTGAATACCAAGAAGAGATTCGTAGCCACGAGGGAAGGCTTGGCGAGTGATGAGGAAGAGGTAGAGGATCTCTGGGTTGTGGAGAAGATTGGGGAAATCCTGTGCAAAAAATATGAGAGGAAGATGAGAGGTCCAAGAATAGGAAGAGAAGGCAACAATCCTATCCATATTAATGTCAGTGTGGAACCCATAAACCCATGTGAGACTAATACACCAAAGAGAACACCACCATTTAGACAACCAGATTTTAGGATGAGAAATACACCAGGAAGTACATCTACACAAGGAACAACAACTGGAGGAGCCAATTCATGCAACACTAGTCAAGTATGTACACCACACAGAGGTATTAGTTCAACGTTCAGAATGGCAGGACACATCCCACCATCAGGTTACCAGAATTTAAAGCAGAAGTGTCGGAGGACCCAAAAAAACATTTGTTCATCTTTGAGAATATTTGGGAAGGAAAAAAGATCATAGATGAAGATACTAAACTGGCAAAACTAGCGATTACACTAAGGGAGCACAAACTGGATTGGTATATGAGTTTAGCTACAAACAATCCACCAGGGACAACCAGAACAATTACAGACATCAATAAATTGTTGATAAACAAGTTCCAGAAGCCAAGCTAAGAAGATCAGTACATGAACGAGATGATCAAAATTAAACAAAAACCGGGAGAATCCATATGGGAAATTGACCAGAGATTCAAGCGACTTAAGGGAAAGTTGAAATATCTCATGATCGATATGAAACATAGGCACATGTTCATCAATTCACTGCTACCACACTTAAAATACTTATTGCGACAACAAATTTTTTAGACACAGGCAGAGGATCTACATGAAACCCTGCAATTGGAAGAAAACTAGTATCAATAGACGAATCTAGACATCGAAGAACTAAAGGAGGATTTGAAGAACTTAACGTTCTAGCTAAACCAGAATAAAAGTAAGGACAAATGAGAAGCCATTTGGTGTAATACATGCAGGATGGAAGGGAACCACAAGAATGAATGTCCAACATTCGTGCAGTATATGGCAGCAAGAATGCCAAATCCGTTACCAACATGAGGACTATGGTGCGAAATATGTAAGAAACTGGGTCATGATCCATATCACTGCCTAATGATGAAGAAATACCAAAAAATCCCAAAGAGTTCATATTGCAACTTTTGCAGGTCAATGGGCCACGATGAAAAATATTGTATAACTATGGATTTGATGTGAGAGAGGACATCATATGCATATAGAGTGAAGGAAGAAATGATGACTGGGCAAGTTTCACCACAATTCAACCAAGTTCCAGCCCCATACAACACTGCACAACAACAGTATAATACTGCACATCAACCATATAATACCGCGCAACCACAATACAACACAACACAACCTCAGTAGAATACCACGCAGTACAATCAGGTGCCTTAGTATAACACACCAAGAGGAGATTGAGAATGCTACAGAGGTGGAGGATGAGCGAGAGGAGGTTTTGGAAGAGGTAGAGGACCAATGGTATGTTACAATTGTCAACAACTGAGACATTATGCAAGGAAATGTCCACTTCCACCATCAACTTGTATGTATTGTCGTGCATCGAACGATGATATGGAAGAATGTCCGACACTATTAGTAAAGATCCAGGAAAAGAGGAACCATAACAACCAGAATTTTTAGTGGATTTCAGTCAAAGTGAGGGATGAAGGATGGAACATCAACATAGTTACTCATGGAGGAGATAAAATAGGAAACGACGCAGTTCGAAAAGAGTCAGTACAACACCAGTGGGTGAAGAAGAACACCAAACCAAGGAAGCAGTTCGATGTGCAGAATGAGAAGGAGATATTTAATCAAGCTAGACAATAATTTTAGAAGGATGACATTGCATCAACTTCAACTGCGTAGCAAAGCAAGGAAGCACCATAGTACGATATGCCTCCATTATTGCATCATACCAACAAAAAGCAACCCATGGGACAAGTAAGTACAACCAAAGGATTTTTGAAATCACATGTAAAAGCATTGAATGATCCATCATCTATCAAAATATTGCAAAACATATTAGAAATATGTACTATAGAGACGAAAGGAAAACTAGAACAAAAAACAATCAATCACATACATACAAGGAGAAGAACAAGTAGGGAGTTCAAACTGAATGCCAACATCGAAGATTTCAATATGGGAGATATCATATTAGATTTAGGATCTGAAGTTAATGTATTACCAAAGAAGACATGGAAATGCATGAGAGATCCCACCTTAGGATATTCACCTGTTCAATTGAAACTAGCAAACCAACACATAGTCCTACCAATTGGTAGAGTGAAAGGAATGAAAGTAGACCTGGATGGAGTGCACACTAAAGCAGACTTTGAAGTGATTGAAATAGTGGACAACACAACACCATATCCAACATTGCTTGGTTTGGATTGAGTGTTTGACAACTAGGCCATAATCAATTTGAAGACACGAAAAATGACATTTGAGTCAGGTGAATACAGGGTCATTTCACCATTAGACCCATCATAAGGGGAAAGGTTTGTAGAACCCACTTGCTTAGACTTAGAGGAAATCAACCAATTGTACAGAATAACTGCGTGCTATGAGGATTATGGGAACCCAACTACACATGGAATAATTAGTTGGCGGAGCATTACTTCATGTGCGACATACTTAGATATCGGTTTAGAGAACTGGAAACAAAGGCTACACAAAGTTTCCATGAGAAGATGTGCATGAATAGACCATGCAGTAAGATGGGTAGGCATGGAGATAAGGGAACCACTCAGTTTCCACAGAGTAAATGACCTAGAAATATCCTTGGCACAGTACGAAGATGAAGTTTTATAGAATCAGAGACTCTTAGCACTTGATATAGCACTCAAGGCTGTTGGCATGTTTTACAGACAGTGTGTGCTTGTCATTGATGGCAAGATCAGAGTGCGCATCGATGGAAAAAAAGGAACAACGTAAGCTAAGGAGGATTAGCGCAGAGTCACACGCAGTGTGTAGGTGTGCACCAGGGATGAGGTTAACTCATTGCCAAAGCTTAGGAGAGATAGCGTACTCAGGATCTCAGGCGGATCAAAGGTTGAGGCCTTTGACACTTAGAAACTATTCTAAGTAAGGAGGATGCGTAAGCTCGGGCAGAGAAGCGACATTGATTGTTGGATCCCATTTAGAATTCCCGATGACCGTCAGATCTGAATCCAGACATGAGGAGCACAAATATGGAGGACAGATCTCTGGCGTTAGATCCGAGCGTAGGGTCCGAGCATAATTGGATCAGAAAGAACCTGCACATTCTTTAAAGTGCAAGATCAAAGTGGTGGTCCAACTCCATTTCAGAGTTTTGGCTATCGGGGTTTCGGGTACCGAAATTTGGAGTGTCGAAACACTTTGCAGCAAGAATGCCGAAATCGCGATATGCGAAATCGTGATATGATCTAAGCCATTGAATCAAGATCAGATCTGGACCGTTGAATCATAGGACACGTAGCGAAAGATCGTCATGTCGCTAACTGGAAAGTCAAAGGAATGAGGTTCCCTAACCTCTCGAATTCACGATATGTGAAATCGTGAAACTATCTTAGCCGTTAGATCGAGGTTTTTTCTGGATTGTTGATCCAGCTCCATCTCGGAGTCTCGCCTATCGTGACTTGGAGTGACGAGAACCTCCATCTAAGGAACAACGAGATGCAAGATCGCAAAAATATCAGGACCGTCGGATCACCAAGAACGTGGACCATTGATCTGAGCTCCATCTCGGAGCTTTGCCTATCGTGACTTGGAGTGACGAGAACCTCCATCACAAGAATCACAAGATGCGAACTCACGATAAGATCTATACTGTCAATACATGAAGATTCTGGACCGTTGATCCGACTCCATTTTTGAGTTTCGCGAATCGTGACTTGGAGAGGCAAGAAACATAACCACAAGAGTTTCGAAATGTCGAAACATGAAATTGTGAAATACTTTAAGGCTTTTGGTCTCAGTCGATGGTCACACCATTGAAGAGATGAAGAGAAGAGTACGTGCAGACAAGCTCCTTTTCGATGTTTCGGGGATCGCGACTTGGAAAGTCGAGAAACTTCACAATGGAATTAACAAAAAGGAGAAATGTGAAATCATGAAAAGCACGTTATGAACAAGCGCTTGGTCATGGCCATGGTCATATCAAGGAAGGATCTAGTGCAGAAAAGCTCCATTTCAGAGTTTCGGAGATCGCGACATGGAGACTCAAGATGTCTCATCGCAGAATCTCCTAATTGCGAAAGTGCGAAATGGGTAAATAACACAAGAACCCATCAGAGTTAATACAACAATGGAGGTGAACATAAGCATGATCATAGGGCTAATGTTGATCCTCACAGTGTAACTACTAGAAACCATTAATGGTTTCTACCAGAGGAGGCAAAGAGACTTCTGTGTGATTTCCAGAGGAGTTGAAGAGTTACAAGGAATCTGCCAGTGGAATGAAGACAATTCATGGAGGAAATTGACAGCTGGATGAGGGTTGGAGCTCGTAACTGAAAAAAAAAGGATGAGCTCGACTGTAACAGAGAAGACGAAGAGTTTCAACTGCCAGAGAGAAAAAGGAATCTCGACATAACACCTAGTGATGATAGACACAAGGGTTGAATTTCCATAGAAGCTGAAGAGTCACGATGATGATCAGGCAGAGCACTTGAGATGTGGAGGGAATTGGCACAGTGTGAGCATGCAGAGGAATGGTGAATATTGCATGCACAAGGTGCACATAAGCTATATATACATGGTACATAAAAGAGATGCGGTTGTTGTTGCTGTTGTGGATGTTGTTGTTGAAGGTGATTCATGCGTGAAGGAGCAGAGTGCAGTAGATAAAAATAATAGAAGAAGAACTGTGCAGTGAATGGACATGCCACATAGAGCATAAAAAGTAGAAGAACAGAATGGGCAGCGGATGCATGCTAGAAGACAGTGAGGAAGTCCGAGTAGAAAAATATTGCAGAACAATGATGAGACTGGTAAGCTGTTATTGAACACTATATCACTGTAATAGGTTTCAGTGTTTCATATTCATAATCCAGGGTGGTTGGGAGGTGCTAGGGAGGACTGGTGTCCTCAGAGGTTCTGTTAAGGTCCTAACCCGCACATAGGTAGATTAATGTATTCGGATGTAATAAAGGTCAATATTAAATAAGACCTTTCAATAAAATAGAATAAGGCGGATGTAAGAAGACCTAATAGAAGCTTCTGCTTCTAGAAGG
>ML832370.1:31523-52990 GCA_009831015.1 Picea engelmannii | reverse complement strand
AGCATTAAAAGCTCATAAAAACAATTGAAAAAGTTGAATTATACCTTGTCTTGTGTGCTTCTATCAAATGCTAGTATTATGATTTCAATGGTTAATTTTGAAGCTATTTTCAAGGCATTTAACGTGAATTATTGCTCTATAAAGATTGTTGTTATAAATTTTTTGTTTACTTCGTCATATTCAGCAAATTGCTTTTATCAAGAAAGTCCGTGGTTTTATGAAGTGCTAACCAGCAAGTATACTTGCAAATATATCTAGTTTCTTGTTGCTTTGTTCCGGTCAAGTACACTTGACATATTATCTTTTCATTTGGTTATAAAACCGGACTTTCTGATCGGTGGTGACTTGTGAGAGGGGATCTTTATCTAGCCACTTTGACTTTGCCTTCTCAAACCCCCCAAGTCATCGGGGACGTCTCCCCTAGGCCTACAACCCTAAATAGAAAGAGACATCCTATTGAGGTGACAGTGATAGGCTAGTCTCTCGTTACGTCAATTTGCTCTCCTTTAACCTTTTCTTCTATCAAAGTACAAATTGTGCGATAACAAGTATCCTTTAGCACCCACTTTTGTGAGTGAAATTGTGATTTTAATCACTAAAAAGTTAATTTTACTCACAAAACCCAAAAAAGAGATAAAAAATCAGGAAAAATCAGCAAATGCTATTTCCTGGGAAACATGTCGGAAACATGTTTTGACATGTTTGAGGTCAAATAAAGCCTAAAAGGCTATGTGGAAACCAAATGAGAGCTCCTATTGGTTGGTGGCTTGATGAGTTGGCTTCCCTTTTGAGTTTGAGCATGTGCTAGAAAGAGAAGCACGCCCCTCTTGAGAGGTGGCGCATCCTTGAGTGGGTTGCCTACCTCTTGAAGAGGTGGCGCCCCTCCCCACCTCCTTCTATCAACACTTGTCACCCTTTGAGGTAGTAGGAGAGGTGGCATCCCTTTAGCTAACACTTGGCAGCCCTCCTCTCACAAGTGGTGCGCCCCTCTCCTCCACTTGGTGCGCCCTCCTCTCTTGCCCTTTGCTATTTATACAAGCACTCTCTCCATTGTAAAGCTAGTTGGAGTTGGGGAGTCTTGCTTGTGGTTGTATACTATTGTAATACTTTTATTTGGAATAAAGAGACTTTGGAGGTCAAGAAAGTGTGTTATACATGTGTGTGGATGCTTGATGTCATTTGTGCTTAATCTATGAAGTAATACCTACCTAATTTCTTCATTTGATTTGTTAATTTGGTCTTTTGTAGGGTGTTATCAATCTATAGGATAGGATTTATCTAGCTTGTTGTTAATCCTATTGTTCATTTACATTTAGATGCTTTGATTTGTATGCATGTTTCGGTTAACTAACATACTCTTCAAGTCTCTTTTGTAGGTGACACCACAACTTCAAGGATTTAAAGACTTAGTCCCTCCTTAATGCATCTAAAGACTCCATTGCCCAAGGGTTCCAAGGCTACAAGTTTCTTCCTTCTCTCTTTCTCAAAAGTAACTCTATATTTTTGGTTACTTTGTTGCATGCAAGTGCTTAGATCTATCTTTCATTTCAAATTCTGAATATCTAAATTTGCATACATAAGATAAACTAGATCTAAGTTTGTACTTTCAAGTTTCATCTCATGCTTAGATCTAGCATAGAAAAAGTCTCATTTAGCATGTTTTTTCTTTCAAAAATTTTAGAAGTTAAAAGGTACTTCTTTTCTAAAGTCTTTCACTTTCATATTTGGCAAGTTAAGTGCCTTTATATCGATGTTTTAAAACAGAAAACAAAGACCCTAAGGAGACAAGCTTTTTAGCTTGCTCTTCTTAGTTCATTTTTGCTCAATTTACACTAGTTTTACTTAGTCAATTTTGGGCTTTCATATTAATAACCAAAGACACTTCCAAAGTGTTTTTGGCAATCTTTTGTCTTTGTTTGTTTGTTGTTTTGTGCAGGTTTGCGAACAGATAAGAGGAAATTATTTCCATTTTAGGCGAATTTGGAGCATTCAAGACCCCTGGGAGCACCTCTTTCTTCAATAAACACTTGTAAAACATTGTAAAGACTTGTGACCCCCCTAATGAATGGTCACAAGTCACTCCAATAAAGAGTTGTGTAATTTCATTAATAAAATCAGTGGGGCTACAAGCTCCCACTCTTCACCCCCCTAGGGGGATCGGTGTTTTGGGTGATTGTATCATTTTTGCAATTTTAGCTTAGAATCAATTTTCACACCTAAGCATAAGCTAAAGTTAATATTTTTATTCATCACAAAACACTACAATCTCACATAAACAATAAGGTTAAAATAAATCACAATCTAGTCACTTCCCTTTTTGCAAAGTAGAACACTAATTGCTAGTTTAGATTTTATTTTATGCAATTTCTTTCTTGTTTAAAATAAACAACTCCCCTCAACTCCCAGTGTTGTTCTTGACTCTTCCAGTTGCGAGCTTGTCTCGATCTTCTGGGAGTAAGTTTCATACACGTTGGATTGGTCAGTGGTGATAGATTAATAGGGAAATCCTTAAGAAACTTTGTTTTAGTGGAAACGTAAGAGAGTTTGTGTAAGATATCTGACGGGAACTTTGAGATCTAGGTTCTCCCTGTCGGATCCCCCACATTCTCTTGGGCTTGTGTGCAAAATCAGAGGGACTTCCCTGTTGGATATTCGGCAAGCTCAACCTCCACTTTAGGGATGTTCTCTAAAGGGCCAAATATAGATTAGTTCAAACACTTTATTTTCCTGCAAATAAAATTTACCTCGTTAACCTACTATCAATAAATCTAATAAAATACACGATCTACATTGCCCACGATACTTTTAAGGCATTGGTTTCACTTTTACATTTACACAAAACCATTTGCTTCAACCACTTTACTTTTAGTTATTTACTTTGAAGCAATTTATTAATTTACTTGCATCTATTATCTCAAGTATCCTTTTTATGCAAGTATTTTTTATGTATCTTGTGGTGGCTAATTGATCTATGTTCATAGAATAGATTTACTTCATATATTGGTTAATGCAATAAACTCCTAGAATACTAGTTGCTTAGATTCAATTTAAGCCTTAGATTATTTTATTAGGGACTACCCCCCTTGGCTTCGCTAGGAGTTGGCCTAGACGGAAGAGTTGAGGATTAGGTGACAGCACCTTAACTCTAACTTGCCCCCAAGCCTCAAGGACACACCGAGTGGATTGAAGATTTCTTCCACGTTTCCTAGGTGTGTATAAAGGCAGCAACAGGCCCCAAATGAAAATTTTGGAAGTGTGGGACTAAACTATGAGTAATTTTTTAGATCGAAAAATTTGTGGTACAGGGCTTACAAAAACCACAGAACAATCACGATAAGCAACAAAACTAGCAATGCCATAAGTCATGAATAGGAAACTATTATAAGTACCATGACTATATAAAAATTGCAAGAAATATATTGAAAATTAAGAGAGGAGCACAAGAAATAAAGGTTAGCTACGTGAAAATGGCCTGGAATTAGTAACGAATAGTGTCAACACAACTATAAATCACTCAAACTACAATGAAAAGAACTCACGTAGAAGAAAGCAAAAAGGACAGAGGGTATGCAAGCATAAGGGTAGATGGTCAGAACTGTAAATCTAATTGTATTAAGTACTTATAGAAGTACAAAATTGGTGGAGAGTGATCATATTGACCAAGTCTACTAGAGTTACAGTTATAAATTACATATTTAGGCGAGTGATCATTTTTTAATATGTCACTTATGGAATATTTACAATGAGGTAGGTGAATTATGAAACATGAAATACAAAGAGAATAATAAACAAATATAATACATATTTGAACTTAAATCCATAAGGACCAATTATTTAACCATTAGTGTAAATTCTCTCGGATGAGGTGATAGAGAACCATACGACAACATCTATCGTACTAGAGGTAGGTGGCAGCTATCAAATCAACTAGAAAATTGTACATTTGAGGTAGACAAAGCCTTGCCTAGACATCATAGTTCTACATGATGAGTTGAATCAACCCATCGTTGTTGATCATGAGATTTAACACCCAATTCCAAAAGATTCGAGGCGTGTGTGCCAAACAAAGGAAGAAGACTCCTCCACTGCATATTCTTGGTGTGGCCTGCAGGACAAGGTGCAGTTTGATTGGAAAAATAGAGTGAGGAGGTGGAGTCTTTCTTGGCTCTTGCAGAAGGTTAGAGTTGCAGGAAAGATGGATTACACACCGTGTTAAATGGTTTATGAAGCTTCAAAAGAGAAAAAGGAGGGAGAGGGTCGCAAGAGAAGGGAAAACCACCAAAGACCCAAAGGGAAACAAGGAAAAGCGAACGAGTTCAAAGGAATCGAACCAGAAAAACTGAGGCAGATGTAATTGCTAGAGGCTACCCATTCTGCCACTAAGAATACTAGGAAGCAAGTGGAGCTCTTGGAATCTCATATCTAGAAGAAGCACGCTCAGACTTCTAACCATGAATTTGATGAGATAGTAGAACAGGTCATCCCTGACCCTAACACTCCAAAGGAAGAGAATCTAAGTATACCAAAATTATAGATCTCTACTGGCATGTGAAGGATATTATAGCATCTAACATTGAAAGGGAAGAGACCAATCCAATTCTCGTAAAATTGGAACAATTGGAAAACAGGTATGACACTTTCATCAATGTTCTTCTTAACTCAAACAAGAGGACCTCTGAATAGGATAATGGAGACGAAGAAGATGTTGAAGAGGAGAGTGTTGTTGCTATTGCTGCTGGAATGAACGCAGGGACCCCTTCCAACCCTATCCACCTGGACACTGATGGCCAAGAATGATCCTTGGACCCAACCGATCTCTTTCTGTTTTTATGGATCATGTTGTTTTAGCTCTCAGTCCAACCTGTTTACGTTGTCCTCTGATTTGCATCCAGAAATTGGATCCATGAGTCTTGGCTGAGTTCCACTTGATGAAAGATATTGAGGAGTTCTATGCCTTTCAAAGCCATCTCACCCATCATGAATAGACTTTGAATATTATGCCATTCAAATAAGAAGTCACAATAGAATTTTATTACGAAATAAATGAGCACCTATCTTCAACACTTCTAAAGTTACAGCTCCGCTTAACAATAACACTTAGGAAGGAAAAAATCCTCTGAATTAGCAATAACACTTAGGAAGGACAAAATCCTTTGAATTTCGGAAATTCAGAGTTAACTGCCAGAACACTGCTCAAACCTAAAGTTCAAGTTGAGGTAACGAACTGAGTATTTAACGTTTTCTGTTCAGCCAGTCGGAACTCTGCAGTATAAAATTTTGCCTGTGCTTTTTAATAGGCCTTGATAATATGAATTTCATGTAAGGATGCTGCTCTAAATTGTTCGGCCTTGCCAGTACCAAGAAAGTTTAAAACTTCTGCAGGAGTTTTTGTGCTTTCTTTTGTTTTCGGAATTTTCTTTGGAAACGTGCCCTAAAGCTGACGCTACCCTGCATAACACGGACTTCATTTAGCTTAGGTGCTAGATCTCAGACTAACTATTCCACCAAAAGCACCTATGACTTACACCCAACCTCTTTTGAAGAGAAACACAAAATTAAAATGCTTGCATTCCATTGATGAAATGAATATTTTCTTAAAACCTTCTTCCTTTATTACATAAATTTCACTGAAGTTATGGAAGTGTGAAGAAATGTATTTGGTTACCTACCAAACTTCGGAACATACAGCGACCGTCTCCCCGAACCTTTTGCACGCTAAAATGTTCTATCTTCTTCATAGCCGGAGGTGTTCCACGCCTGCACACAGTATGGTCTATTGCCCGATTAAACAAATCCGTTTGTTTTCTTCTCGCAAAATCTAAGGTCGAGAAGATAAAGCCTTGGTGTAAACTCACCGCGGCAACTCCATTCGAGCGAAGAAGAGGGAGCTAACGCTGCTTTGAGCAGCAGTAAAAGCACCAAATACAGACGAAATGGATGCGAATGGCAGTGCCAGCTTAGATGATAAAGATGCCTCGGGACTCACAAACTCGAATGCTGCACTGCCATTTCTGAGATTGTCCACCAGAGTCTCTGCGGCAAATTCATAGGCATATCATGCCAATGAAAAAAATACTGCATAATGACAATTCGTTTTGGAGGGCAATGCCAAAATACCGAGGAAAGTACCTGTCAAAGATTTCTGGAGCTCCGCCATGGCCGGACTGGACTTCCTAACACGGCTGTGACTTCCGCTTGCAGCTCCAGCTAAATCAATGAGTACGTCGATGATGATGACCTTGGTCTCTATATCTCAAAAAAATCACATCTCATCAATTTGTAAACTTCTAAATTGAACTTAAATAGTTAAATTTAAAAATATTTTATACTAGGTAAAGGGGCTTTTTGGGTCAATGAAAATAGGACAAGGTATTTAGGTTCCTTTTGGCATGAGGTTAATTGCAAATAGTATGTGTTTTTTTGGGTAAGGGATTAATACTAAATGTTATTTGAAAGTACATAATTTTATTGTTATAATTTCTGTGATGACGGTAAGGGATATTAGCTTTTTTATGGATATTGTATATGTTGAGATTGTTTTTTTTTCCTAGAGTAAGACCTCAAACTACTTGTGATTAGTCAAGAGCTCGTCTTCCTCGGACATAAGGAAGTAAGTTAATACCCCAAGACCTAGAGGCATATGGAAAGAGTGAAAGTCTATCCCCTTACATACCACTTGTTGGTTATTTTAGGTGAAGTGGTTTTCCTTTAATAACGGTGATGAGTCAACGCGCATTTGCAGATAGCAGCAAGTGATGGTTGTCCTCAACCCTATTGACAACTAGGTCGCAATAGATTTTTTCACTTTCGAAAAAAAAAAGGGCAACTATCTAGTTATCGAAAGCACACTTCCTCTCACAAATCCAAGTCGATATTGTGAATAGTGAAGGTGACCCTACAAGGTAAAATGAGGTGCACATAGTTAAATCGTTACTAAATACTGCATATATTGCCTTGATCAAGGTTTGATTCCTTCTACTACCATGTCTTTCCCTCGTGGGTTAGTGCACCCCTGCAAGGAGGTTGTTTAATTAACAAAATCAATCGTGATTGTTGAGTCAAATCAAATTGAGAGGTCACACATTGTTATGTGCAACATGGCATCCCACCTCTTGATAGGCAGTAAATGTTCAATGGTCAAAGTATAAAAGAATATCTCAATGTTTTCCTAATATTTGTTTTAAAATATGGAAATCCATAGTTGTACAATCCCTTTATGACGTTCAATATCGAAATGCATAACTTCATCTAGCCATTAACCATTTCCATGTATAAAGTATTGTTAACCATTTTTACACCTTAGTTAGTGTTGAGATCAATTGGGGCAACAAGCCCTTGTAGACAATGTGGATTGACTTAAAAAACATAGGATTCCACCACAAGCTCAAAGCTCAAAGTATAAAAGAAGATCTCAATACTTTCCTTATATTTATCTCAAAATATGGAAATCCATAGTTGTAGAATCCCTCTATAGCATTTAATATCGAAATGCATAACATTGGCTAACCATTAACCATTTCAATATATAAAGTATTGTTAACCACTTCTACATTTAAGTTAGTGTTGAGGTCGATTGGGGCAACAAGCCCTTGCAGACAATGTGGACTGACATACCAAACATAGGATTCCACCACAAGCTCAAAGCCCTAATAGAGTGTGATGTGATAGGACAAGGGGCAAAGAGATTGAAGGCAAATGACCCCTCATAAACCCAAGTTGACATGGGAGGCAACACTACAAGGTGGAAGGAGAAGACCAGGGTTAAATCATCACTACAAGCCACATTTATTACAAATTGGGCAAACTTAAAGATGGATGGATATGAGATTCCATGGCATTGATGTGATGTTGAGCTTTGGATTAGAGGGAAGATGGAGGGAGATGAGGAATTGTGGAAGTTCAGGTTTTTGCAGAACATGGGTCCAAAAGATGAGTAGGTGAACTACTCCTCATACCCAACTAAGGACCACTCTATCTTCTCTAATGGCGTTGATTTGGATTTAAGACATGCTTTGTGTCTAAGGATAACACCCTAGCAAGAAAAGGGGGGTCCCCTAGGGATTCACCATTATGCAGTCCTAAAAAATTGGTTAGCAGTGGAAAGGTAGAGTATGATGGTGAATTGGATGTTCTTGACAAAAGTACAAGCCTAAACTTAAAGCCTAGTTTTGGGATGGTGCATGAAAAGGTTTTGGGTCAAGCGAGGATTGACACCTCATTAAACCACTAGGTATCTCCTCATTCTATGTTTCCCATGCAAGCCTTTGAGGAAGTCTATGGAGAAAAGGGCCAAAACCATATGGTCGATGATGTGTAGAAGATCGTAGAGGAGTGTCAGGGAATTTAGATTCGCATAGGAACTTTTCTTAATGAAGAGGTAGTTAATGGAGGTAGCTTGAAAGGTGGTTTCTCCATAAGCAAACAAAGATAGTAGGCCAAGGTGGAAAGGAAGGAGGAAACTAGAGGGTAAGGCAGGAAGTAAAGGCAAGAAGTGCATTAAGTTACTAAAAGACACCTAAAAGACAAGACTCAGTTGGTCTCATGAAAAGACATTACTATGGACCAAGTAGTTGGAATGGCATGCAAAATTCAAATAGGGTGTTTTTATGCTATGTATATTTCTAAGAAGAATATCAGCCCATGGAGAGAGATTTTGGAAGGCTTCATTAGGCTAATCGCCTGGTTATAGTATCGTGGTGAGAGTTTGGTTGAAGTTGTAAAAAAATTACAGCCAAAATGGTATTGGGGATCTACAACTTTAATTTTGAAAAAAAGTTACCAAATTTCAATCTTAGAGTGGAAATAATTACAAAGCATCCAATATGAGTTAAAATGCTTGGTCTAGCCTTGGAGCTCTAGTTAGTGGAAGTGTTTAGGGCTATTGACTATAGTATTGGGACATTCCTTTGATTCATAAATAAGGTATTCTCACATATGTCAAACACCTTAAGACAATCGCTCACACAAACAACTCAAAGATTAGTACACTAGTGTATTACAAGGTTAAAACCTCCAAAAAAGAAAATAGTCCATGGCCCCAACTAATGTGACCACTTGAGACAATATATTAATGCAAGAAAAAGCAATTTATATATGAGTTTCACACAATGGATCGTCGACAAATGACTCTCCATGCTCTTTAAATAGAGATCATGGACCAATCTAGTGTTAAGCCATGGATCAATATAATCATTAGTATCAAGGAGAAGATGAATTATTGCATCACTCTAAGCTTAGGACATAATTGTGACCATCAAATTAGATAATTACAATGCACACTAAAAAAAACACTTTACCTAAAGTAACATTAGACCAAGTTGATCTTAATTAATTCCTAAGTGTCTAAATATACAAGCATCCACCCTTAAAAACAACTTAGGTTAGGATTGAAGGATTTACAAAGGTGACATGGTAAGAGGAGGAATGAGGCATTAGAGCTTATCCTCCCTTGATGACAACATCCTAAACCCCTAACATAGATCAAAGTTTGGAAAACTTTTCTTCGATAAAAGACTTTGTGAAAATGTTTGTAACTTGATCATCAATAGGGCGATAGAGCACTTTGAGAATGCAATCTTGAAGAAGTTTTCTAATGAAGTGCATATGTAGCTCGATGTGTTTGTTATGTTGATGCTTAATGGGATCTTTGACGAGCTAATTGACACTTTGATCATCGCACCAAAGTGTGGTCAAATGTTGCCACTATAATTCAAACTCTCAAAGGATCTGTCAAATCCAAAGAGCTTCTTGACTTGCACTAACTATTGCTCATTACTATGCTTTTGTTGAAGAAAGAGCAAGGGAACACTACTTTCTACAAGCCCAAGTGATAGGTCTAAAACCAAGACTAAAAACACAACTTGTTGTAGACTTTTGATCATTAAGGTTGTTAACTTAATCATAATCGGCGAAACCAACCAACAAAGGAGTTCCCCTTGAACTATAATGTATCCCAAACTGAATTGTTACCTAGATATACCAAAGTATCATTTTTGCTTCTTTCTAATGGTTCACATGGGGTGTTTGCATATATTGGGCAAAAAGATCAACAACAAAGGAAATATCGAGACAAGTATGAGTAAAATACAAAAGGCTACCAACTAACTGACGGTAGAAGGTGGCATCTATTTCGGGTGTAGTATAGGTGGCAACAAGTTTGACTCCAAACTAGAAGGGAGATGGGGCTAGTTTACAATATTCCATGTGAAAGCAGTGAAGAAGGTCACATGCATACTTAGACTGGGAAAGGGAAATTCCTTCCTTGGTTTGCAAGACTTGGAGCCCAGAGAAATAATGCAAATGTTTGAAGTCTGTCATTTCAATTTTCTTCTTAAGGTTGGCTTTCACATGGGTTAAAAACTTAGGGTCATGGCCACTGAGTACAAGGTCATCAACATACAGAACAAGTATTGTGAGATGGTTACTTACTTTCTTGGTATAGACATTGAGGTCATAATGACATCTATAAAAGCAAGTTTCAAGAAGAAAACTATCCATTTTAGCATACCAAGCCGAAGGAGCTTGTTAAAGGCCATAAAGGGATTTTTTAAGGCAATAAACAACGGTGGTGTCATTATGAATGTATCCAAAAGTTTATTCCATGTAATTTCTTTTTGCAAATCCCCATGCAAAAAGGTGGATTTAGAATTCATTTGATGTACCTCCAATTTATAAGAAGTAGCAAAGGATGGATAAAGGCAAATAGAATTTGGTTTGGATATGGGGGCAAAAATTTCATTATAGTCAATCCCTTCTACTTAAGAAAATATTTTGACGATCAATCAGGTCTCATGTCTTTCAACACTTCCATATGATGCATACTTAGTTCTATGCACCCATTTACATCTGACAAGTTTTCTTCCTTTTGGAGGAGGTACAATATCTCAAGTATCATTCGCCATTAAGGAAATATATTCTCCATTCATTGTTGCATCCCAATCTATACATCCAAAAGCTTATACAAATGTTTATGGATCACGAGTCTCTAAAACTATGAACCTGTACGATGTATGATCTAAAGGATCACCGGAAAGATCATTGATCACTTCTTGTGTTGTATAAACCCATCTAGAAGATGTGGGGTTGGTGCAAGTTCATGTTCAACATACCCAATTGGAGGAAGTAGAGTAGGTGGAGGTGGATTTTCATCCTCATTGTCATCATTTGAAGAAAAACCGGGAATAGGAGCACCAAAGGAAAATTTGGGAATAGAAGATGGCACAAACATGGAATTAGGCTTGCAAGTCGAGAGACCTTCATCAAACTTAACATCTCTCCTAATAATAATTTCATTGGAACGAGGTTGAAGAAGTCTATAGCCTTTTACATCTTCAAGAATATCCAACAACAATGCATTTCTAATGCTTTCCTTTTTTCATCAAGAATATGAACCCATGCTTTACTACCAAACACTCAAAAGTGGCTTACATCAAGTTTAATTTTACTCCATGCTTCTTCCAATGTCATGTCTTTTAAATCCTTTGTGGGAGTGAAATTAACTATGTAATTGGCACAATCAATTACTTCCACCCAAAAATTAGGACTTAATCCCTTATATTGGATCATACAATTTGCCATTTATTTTAATGTGCGTTTCTTTCTTTCAGCAACACCATTTTGTTTTGGTGTATAGGGAATAATATGTTGCATCTTAATGCCATGTGCAATGCAGTAAGTTATAAATGTGTTGTTAACATATTTCCCTCCATTATATATTCTTAACTTATAAAGTTAATGTCCAAATTGTTTTTCTACTAGGGCCTTGTAAGCCAAAAACACATCAAAAACTTCACTCTTAAGTTTTAAGAAATAAACCCCAAGTGCACCTGGATAAGTTATTAATGAAAATTAATGAGTTCTTGAATCCAGAGAAAGAAGTAAAAAGAAGAGAACCACACAAAACACTATGAACGAGCTGCAAGAAGGTTGAGGTGTGCCAAAAAGGCATGTTTATCAAAATTGTCCCAATGATGTTTGTCGATAATGCAATTGGAACAAACACCATCTCTGTAATAAATGAGAGGAAGTCCAGTCACCATATTTTGATTACCTAGTCATTTCAATGAGCAATAGTTTAGTCGACCAAACTACTCATCCCAAAATTTGCTCAAGTCATCACTATGAGCAATAAAAATCGATGGTAGAGATGATGACCTAAAGTTGTCAAATATGTACAACCTAGTAACATCATCAATAATTCCAAATGCTTTTTTGTTCCATGAAATACATATCCCAAGAAAACCCATTGGGCACTTCCCCTCATTTCAAGGATGGTACCCAAGTTAAACTAGATTCCACAGAAGCTCAAGACTTTGTCAAAACGCGGCTTAAATCCATTACAATAAGATACTCATTAAGAGCTCAACATGTCACTTGTGGGAATTGAACCTGGATGGGAAGGATAACAATTAATTCCTCCCAACCATCTAAGCTATACCCAATTGACCAACAATTATAGTTGCTAGAACATGCTTAGAATCTTTTAAATCTTTGTTTACAACTTGATGAGGTGAAAATTTCACTATTTTACCTTCACCTAGATGAGTGATTTGATACATTGATAAAATGTCCAAGGAAAGACTTGTAACACATAACACATCATTAAAATGGCCATCGTCTAGATAAACTAATTTAAACCATAACACTAAAAGATCTATCATCATCGATCATCAAGATTGTACAGAGAACAAAATGAAAGGTAGGAATATGAATGGAAAAACATACACAGAGATGTTGCAGAGAGCAAAGTTGTATAGTGAGAACCAAATTCTATTAGTAAATGAAATAGAAAAATATTGTGAAATGCAAAGCAATATAAACTAGCTAGAAAGGTGGTAACTTATCTTTGAAGAGAGCGGTGTCGACTAATTAGAAGAAATGCAGGCCCTGAGGAATCTACTTTATACATCAACTTCCCAGGCCTACAACTTTTGCATACAAACTTTGTTCGAGGTAGATAATGGCCCATTGGAAAGATCTTGATAAGAAGAAAAACTTCAATCAAGGATTATGCATGCCATGATAAACCTAATCCATTGGAGGGCCCAAAAAACATTATTTAGGGCCTCAAAAATGCATCAGAAGTTTAGGACTTGAAAAATTATAGAACTGCCAAGATGGGGAACCATTATGAGCTAGTGGAAGAGGTGGGTGGCCATAGATATTGATCCATATGGATATCGGTGGCCACCCACCTTTTCCAACTGGCTCAAAACAGTTTTCTGACAATTTTGGTAATTTACTATTTTTAGCAGTTTTAACTTCCGAGGCCATTTTGAGGGCCTAAAAGAAGGTTTTTCGGTATTGAGCTCCTCAATGATAGCCAAAGGCATGATTGAGCCCCCAAAATGAATCTCCTCGACGATACCTTTCCAATGGGCTATCGCATGCTTAAAACAGAGATCGTATGCAAAAGTTACGACCTCGGGGAGTTGATGTACTAACTTACCCAAACGGGGCCCACATGACTTTTGGCGCTTCATCTCCTAGGGTTAGGTTTTTGGATGTCTAGGGTTTTTGGCATTCTTGCTTATTGTAAAAGGGCCTTCAGAGCCTCATTGTAACCTGCTTCTTGCGAATGCGCGCTGTCGTCACATCTCTTCTCAGAGATAAGCCGCCACCATTCCAACAAGCTTGTTTCCGCTGCATTTTATAGTTTCAACTTATTTCGTTATTGAATAGAAAACCAGTTTTACTGTATCTCTGTTATTTTGTGTTAAGCACCTGTTAATAATTTGTATTCATTTCGTTCTGCTCTTAAAATCCGGATCAGATATCCACCTAGATCAATCGTCTCCCCTTAGGATGCAATGGTCCCCATTGTGTTAGGTTCCTCCATCGGATGGGGAAGCTTCTACTTAATTTCATTCCTAGTGAGCCACTTGGCTTGGTGAAGAACCTACATTGCTTTGACAGCTCGATAGAGTTGTTTGTTTTGTTGGTCAATGCCCTTCATCTTGGTGTCCATGATCTGATCCAATGTAGCCTGCTCAATGAAGTCAAGGTTGAGTTATGTAGGGGCTAAATGGTCAGCCACCTCTAAGGTGTCCAATAGAGTTGGAAAACATGGTCGAAGTAGCTCCACATTGAATAATGGGTCCAAGCCAAGGAAAGGGGGAATACTCAATTCAAAATGATTCTCACCCAAAACAATCATGATGGAGGCCCATATTTGAGTGCTTTGAGATTCATGTGGGGACCTATGAGGTGCTCTTTCTGCAAATGCAACCACACCTTATCACCAACCTGAAGCTTGTGTGGAACCTGATGCTAGTCATGTTGTTGCTTGTACTTGGCATTGGCTTTCTATAGGATATCATGAACATGTTGTTGGATGTGTTAGATCCATTCAACAAATTTGGTTTCTCTATTTGCCTCGTTCTAAGTATGGGAGGACTCTTCCTCTGTAAATGTAGTGGGCAGAGCTGCATCAATGGGGGCTAATGGTTGGAACCATGAGCACACATGAAAAGTGATCCAGGAGGATCCAAAAAGCCAAAATTCAAAGTCCTCAAATCTATGTGAAAATGGCACCAAGTCGAAGAGCTCATCGAGAGCTTTCCAACAACACAAACGACACCTCAAACAGAGTCTGGATGACAAAGTTATTCTCGATCAAAGATTCAGTCAAACTTGTCAAAAGTCAACAGGTTGACTTGGCAGACCGTACAGTGTTGGTGTTAGCATGCTGACATGGAAACACGAGCGAATTCCACGTGTCATGCACTTTTGGCACTTTGGTCCAGTCAGAATTTTCCATGTGTCATCTGTACTGATGACGTGGTAGGTCGTACGAATGACATGGCATCTCGTGGCATCATTGGAAAATGATGTGGTGATTGGTTGGTGGTACAGGTGGCATTCCAGTTGGAAATCGAGCCAGCATTGTGTGGACCAATCCACAGGAGCCACGTAGCCCAATCACCAGGTGCCACATGTCGCCCTGTAGTTGGTCACCATGGTATTTACCAAAAATATGGGTTGGGTGGACCGGTCGAGGGTCAAACCCCTGAACTTGGAAAAGCCGGCCAAAAGGCCTAATCATCTCAACTATACAATGGGTTTTACCCCAATAGGACCGACAATTACATTTGAAGTCAACATATTTCACATTTGGAACAAAGGGTCAAACCGGTCAGTGCCGAATCCAACGACTGAACCGGCCAAGCCCCAACGAATTATCCAAACGTGGGAGTCCCAACAACCACATACAATTATATATATAATAAAGTGTTACAACGGATATCCCAAGTGGTAGATTGTGGGTTTGACCCCGAGTCTCCCCTTTAACAAACTCCAATATTAACAACCACTTGCCAACAAGCCACGAGGAGGGACTTTGTTAAATCTGCACCGAAAAGTTATTAAAACCCGTACTTTCCATCCACTTGAGGAGGATATGACATGTGCATCCGTACGTGCATGCATTTCAATGCAGGGTTTGCATTTGTTGTAGGAAGTTCATATTGTTGTGTCATGTTTTTCGAGGCAGGGAGTCTAGGAGGAGCCCATGAGTGACAGTGTCAGTTATAGTCATTTTTGCATGATATCTCGCCACGAATCTACTGGTGTAGTCATAATTTGGATCCAAGAAGCGGATTTTCAGGGAATTTCCAAAATTGAAGTATTGCCATGTATTGATGCCAATTTTCACTGAGACAATATAAAGGCCTCCCCACTAAGAAGTGGGCTCGGAGACATAGTCCATCTTTGGGACGAACTTTGTTATCAAGTATTGTGCAATTTTTCTTCTCGTTATTTCTCCATGTGTATGTCTTCTTCATTTATGTTGCACATAAGATTTGTTTATGCTCTTTAATGCAATTCATGTTATAGTCATCGAATAAAAAATCACATATCATGTTGGTACTGAAGCAATGTACTTTGAATTAAATTGTGAGTGTGGATTCTTACTAGGGCCAAGCTCAAAGAGGGTAAAGGAAAACTTGAGAATTTCAACCCATAGATTGGACGTGCAACTCGAAGAAAGAAAATGGGGGATGAAGAACTTCATACAAAGTATGAAAATAATTTTCACAAGGCTTTCTACCGGATGTCAGACATGGTAGAAAATTTGTTTGCAGATTATGAAAAGAGAGTGGCAAAGAAGGAAAAGAAGAAGAAAGCTAAAGTAGAGGATGATGGTGCAGAGATCCATAGAATTGGAGGAGACACTCGTGAGCCTCCATCTCTGTCTTCAAGTTCAAGCTCTTCTTATTCCTCTCATTCTCATCATTCTAATTATCATCAGAAAAATACTTTTAAAAATCCGTTGGATCAAACAGATCGAAGTTTATTACCATGTACAATAGATTGAAGAGGAAGAGGTGAAGATCTAGTTGGCTTCTGTTTGGATGGAAGACACAACCCTTGTATGGTGGGAGAGTAAACTTCAGAAAGGTAGCGAGCATAATGGTAAACTCCTTTCTTCATGGTTTCAACTTACTTATGCATTAAGAAAGAAATTATGCCCATTGGGTCATGTACAAAAATCCATGATGGAATGGAAAAATTTGAGATAGGGCAAAGGTCAGAATGTTCAGAGTTTCACATAAGAGTTTAGGAAAAAAGGAACTTGCATTAAATGCTCCTTTAGACTCTCCAGAGACTTTGATGAAATATATTGGTCCACTTCACAGTTACATTCATCACACATTGTTGTTGTTTAATCCCACTAATCTAGATGAAGTGTGTGTGCAAGCAAATCATATTGAAAGCAGGGGAAATAATGTCCATGAAGATCATATAAAGAAGCCTTCCAAGTTCCAAAACAACAAGTTCAAAGGAAAAGGAAAGGGGAAAAAGATAGCCATAACAAAGAAAGAGGAAGGAAAATCCTCTTGCACTCATTGCAATAAATATGGGCATGATGATGAGCATCGTTGGAAAAGGGAAGTAAAAAATTGTTGTTACAGTGCAACAAGAATTAGGTCCCGATTCAGGGGATCAAATGAGAATCACAACAGTTGGAGTACAAGGTAAAGTTTCCTCTCGTGCTAATTCAAGTTCTACAATTCCATCTCCTGAAATTGAAAAGAAGAGAAGTGAACTTTTTCACATCAAAGTAGTATCCAAACATACTAAAGGGGATACTTTATTTGATTCAGGTTCTCAACTTAATTTGATACATGAAGTGATTGTTAAAAAGTTGGGCTTAGAAACAATACCTCATCCAAAACCTTACCCTCTTGGTTGGGTTTAAGACGATGCAAAACTTCAAGTTACCAGGCAGTGTAGATTGAAATTTGTTATTGCTTCAAAGTTGGTAGATGAGGTTGAACTTGATGTGGTCTCGCTTGATATTTGTGGCATTATCTTGGGAAGTCCCTGTTTGTATGATAGGAATGCTATCTTCTTTCGACAGGAGAAAAAATACCATCTCACAAAAGGTGGTGTGGAACACATTGTTAGAGCTCACAGTATGAAGAACTTAACTCTTGTTAGTGCAGGACAGATAAATAGAGCCATCAGTACTAGCAAGAAATTCGTGCTCCTGGTTTTGAAAGCAAAAGATTTTGATAAATCTAATGCTTTTGATAATTTCCATCCTTCTCATAAAGATGAAATGAATGATGTTATTTCTAACTATGATGAAGTTTTTCAGGAACCAAAAGGATTGCCTCCCAAACATTGGCATGTACATGATGTTTCCTTCGATACAATTACTCCAAGATGTTTCCTTACCAAACATTGGCATGTACATGATGTTTGTGCTAAAAATGAGGATATCAAGAAGCAGGTGCAGGACTTGCTTGAAAGAGGGGTCATCAAACCAAGTTATTCTCCTTGTGGCTCTTCAATAGTACTGGTGCCAAAGAAAGATGGCACATGGAGGATGTGCATGGATTTCCATGCACTAAACAAAATAACGGTGAAGAATCGTTACCCCTTGCTTCGTATAGATGACTTGGTGGATCAATTGAAGAATGCAATGTACTTCACTAAGTTGGATTTGAGGAGCGGCTACCACCAAGTCAGAATCACAGAAGGCGACGTCTGGAAGACTACCTTCAAAACAAAATAAGGTCTATTTGAATGGATGGTAATGCCATTTGGGATTTGTAATGCCCCAGTGACACTTATGTGTGTTATGAATGATGTCTTTAGGCCTTTCATAGATGACTTTGTGATTGTATAGTTAGATGACATTATTATATTCAATAGGACTTGGGATGAACATGGAATGCATGTAAAGAAAGTATTGGATGTCCTTAAAAGGGAAAAGTTATATGTAAAATTGTCAAAGTGTGAATTTGGAAAAACCTCATTGGTTTACTTGGGTCATATTGTAGGAGGTGGTCAACTAAAGATAGATCCCTCCAAAGTTGAAGCTATTGCAAATTTTCCTAAGTCAACATCAGCTACATAAGTCAGGAACTTCTTAGGGGCAATTCAGTACTGGAGAAAGTTCATTTCTAACTTATCCTCTATTGCATCTCCTTTGAATGACTTAACCAATGTGAAACAGTTCTTCCAGTGGGGAGGAAGACAACAAAAAGCCTTTGACACTTTGAAGGAAAAGATCAACACCGCACCAATGCTAGCTCTACCTGACCTACAACAACTATTCGAAATTGAGACCGATGTCAGTGCATATGCCATGGGAGCAGTCCTGATGCAACAACATAAACCCATTTTCTTTCATTATAAAACTTTTTCTAAGGTTGTTTGTAATTATCCTACATATGACAAAGAACTATATGCATTGGTACAAAATGTGAAGAAATGGAAACTCTACTTGATGGGGAAGGAAACAATTATACACACTGATACAAGATATGCTTTCTCGGCCTCCTATTTTTGCATCTATTGTTTTGAAAAATGCTTCCTTTGCTCATGTCAGTTATATTGAACAATATGCCAGTGATGAAGATTTCAAAGATGTATATGAGAGGCTAACCCATGGTTCGCAGGTGGAGAATTTTCATTTGCAGTATAAACTACTCTACCATATGGGAAAAATTTGTATTCCTGCAAATGAAAGAGTGCATTTAATCAGGGAAGCTCACACTTCTCTAATATATGGGCATTTTGGGGTAGGAAAGACTGTGGCACATTTGCAAAGGTTTTTTTATTGGCCTTGAATGAAAGAAATTCTAACCAAATATGTAAAGGGGTGTGTGTTGTGCTCAACTTGTAAGGCCACTAATAGAAAATTGGGGCTGTACACACCACTTCATGTTCCTTCTCATCCTTGGGAGAGCATCTCAATGGATTTTGTAGGGGAGTTGCCTATGTCCATAAAGGGTCATGAATACTTGTATGTGGTAGTGGACAGGTTTAGAAAGATGTGTATCTTGATGCCATGTAAAAAGTAGATCACAGTTGAGCAAGATGCTCACTTGTTCATCCAACATGTATGGGTTCATTTTGGGTTGCCCACGTCCATTATCTCCGATCAAGATTCTCAATTTTTAGGGGAATTTTGGAGAAGTTTATGGCAGCTCATGGACACCAATTTGAAGAAGAGTATTGATTTCCTTCCACAGACCAATAGACAAACAAAGGTGGCGAATAGAACAATGGTTCATTTGCTTCGAGGTTACTGCAACAAACATCCTAAAATTTTGGATAAGCTGATGCACTATGTCTAACATGCATACAACCGAGCCTTGCACTCTTCCACCCAGAGTTCACCATTTGAGACATATTTTGGGTATCTACCTAAGACTCCCTTGGACTTGAAATTTGGGAAAAATGTAGACTCGAGTGAATAAAGAGATGAAGACAAAACCCGCAAGTTCATCCAAAGGATTCAACAGGTACACCAGACAATCCAAGAACAATTGGAAAAGAGCCAAGGCTATTATAAGGCAAGGCATGACAAGCACCGGGTAGATCATCAATTTCAAGCATGTGATCAAGTATGGCTTCACATTAGCAAAGATAGGTTGAAGGGTGAAGGAAAGAAGCTCAAGCCCATCCGATATGTACCCTCTATCTTAGAAAAGATTGGCACAAATGCTTTCTGCCTAGATCTACCACCATATATGCATAAATACTCAGTAGTGAATATGGAGAACATGAAACTTTATGAGCCTCCAATGATCATGGATGAAAGGGATAGTGTTTTAGTACCTTCAGTTGATGAGTTTTCTCCTGAGTACTTGGACGAGTTGAAAGAAGATATCATCCTGGACAAGAGGACAAGGAATTCACATAGGGGTGACGTTGAATATCTTCGAGTGGCCCTTAAGGGCACACATCCAAGCAAATCATGGTGGATCAAGAAGGGGAAAGTGAGGGAGCAATTATGTCACCTATCTGTTGATTGATAAGGCTTTTGGTGGTCCAAAAGCTTCTCAGCGGGGAGGAATGATCTAGGAGGATCCAAAAGGCTGAAATTCAAAGTCCTCAAATCTCAATGAAAATAACACCAAGTCGAAGAGCTTGTCGAGATCTTTCCAACGACGCAAATGGCACCTCAAACAGAGTCCAGATGACAAAGTTATGGTTGGTCAAAGATTTAGTTAAACTGGTCAAAAGTCAACAGGGTGACTTGGCAGACTATACAGTGCTGACGTCAACATACTGACAAGGAAACATGAGAGGCTTCCACGTGTCACTCACTTTTGGCACTTTGGCAACATGAGAGGCTTCCACGTGTCACTCATTTTTGGCACTTTGGCAATGAGTTGGTCCAGTAAGAATCTACCACATGTCATCCTTACAGATGACGTGGCAAGCCATACGAATAACGTGACACCTACACATGGCATTGTTGGAAAATGATGTGGTCACTGGTCGACAGTACAAGTGGAATTCCAATTGGTAGTCGAGTCAACATGACATGGACCAATCCACAGGTGCCACATAGCCCAATCATTGGGTGCCACCTGTCACCCTGCAGTTGGTCACCATGGTCTTTACCAAAAATATGGGTTGGGCAGACTGGTCGAGGGTCGAACCCCAGACCTTGGCAGAGCCGGCCCAATGGCCTAACCATCTCGACTGTACAATGAGTCTTACCCAATAGGACCAGCAGTTACATTTGAAGTCAACATATTTCACATTTGGAACAAAGGATTGGACTGACCGACGCCGAATCTGGTGACCGGACCAGCTAAGCTCCAACGGATTATCCAAACGTGGGAGTCCCGAAAACCACATGCATTTATATATATAATAAAATGTTACAACGGATATCCCAAGTGGGAGATTATGGGTTTGACCCCAAGTCTCCCCTTTAACAAACTCCAATATTAACAACCACTTGCCAACAAGCCATAAGGGGGGACTTTGTTAAGTCCTCCCTGAAAAGTTATTCAAATGCATACTTTCCATCCGCTCGGGGAGGATCCGAAGCATCCATCCATATGGGAACACATTTCAATGTAGGGTCTGCATTTATTGCGGGAATTTTAGACTGTTGTGACACATTTTTAGAGGCAGGGAGCCCAGGAGGAGCCCAGGAGTGACAGTAACAAAAATTGACGAATTTACAGTATTTTTTCATGATTTCTCACCAT
>ML832369.1:37910-68548 GCA_009831015.1 Picea engelmannii | reverse complement strand
GCCAAAGAATGCCTCAAAGTGTCAAGAGCTCAGGAACCCACATATATCTCTCAAATGGGTATCAAAAAATTATTTATATTTTTAAAACCATAATTCCACCTCTTCCATATAGGCTTCATTCGAGGCTGGTCAAACTTGGGCCTAGAATGACCAAATTTGTGAAAATGGGGCCCAAGAACTACATGTCTTCTCCCGCAATCGAGACCACATGTACATTTCTCAAATGGGTATCCAAATATGATTTCATCTTTGGAAATGAAGAATTTGTCTTTTCAAAAATCACCTTCACTCGGGGTTAACCATAATCAACCCTAAAATGATACGAATTTGATCGAAATGGACCAAAGAATGCCTCAATGTTATGAGCACACGGGAACCCACTTGCATCTCTAAAATGGGTATCAAAAAATTGTTTTATATTTTTAAACCCATAATTCCAGTTTTTATAAATAGCCTTCATTCCGGCCTGGTCAAACTTGGGCCAAGAATGACCCGAATAGGAGAAAATGATGCCCAAAAACTACACATCTTTGTTCACAATCAATACCATGTGTACGACTCTCAAATGGGATTCCAAATATTATTTCATATTTTCAAATGAAGAATTTTTCTTTTCAAAAATCACCTTCATTCGGGGTTAACTAGAATCAATCCTAAAAAGATACGAATTTGATCGAAATGGTCCAACGAATGCCTCAACGTTAAGAGTGCTCTGGAAGCCACTTCCATCTCTCAAATGGGTATCAAAAAATTATTTTATATTTTTCAACCCATAATTCCACTTCTTCTAAATAGCCTTCATTCGGGGCTGGTCAAAATTGGGCATAAAATGACCAGAACTTGAGAAAAAGGTGCCCAAGAACTACACATCTTCGTTCACAATTAGAACCACGTGTACAACACTCAAATGGGTATCAAAAAATTATTTTGTATTTTTAAACCCATAATTCCACTTCTTCCAAATAGCCTTCATTCGAGGCTGGTCAAACTTGGGCCTAGAATGACCCAAAGTTGAGAAAAAGGGGCTCAAGAACTACATGTCTTCTCTCACAATTAGGACCACATGTACAAACCTCAAATGGGTATCCAATTATGATTTCATATTTACAAATGAAGAATTTTGATTTTAAAAAATCACCTTCATTCGAGGTTAACGAAAATCGACCCAAGAATGATACGAATTTGATTGAAAAGAGAAAAATAATGCCTAAATGTTATGAGCGCATAGGAACCCACCTGCATCTTTCAAATGGGTATCAAAAAATTATTTTGTATTTTTAAACCCTTAATTCCACTTGTTCCAAATATCCTTCATTCAGGGTTGGTCAAACTTGGGCCTAGAATGACTCGAAGTTGAGAAAAAGGGGCCCAAGAACTACACGTCTTTGCTCACAATCAAGTCCACGTGGACAACTCTGAAACGGGTATCCAAATACGATTCCATACTTGCAAATGAATAATTTTTCTTTTCAAAAATCACCTTCATTCGAAGCTAACCAGAATCGACCCTAAAATGATACGAATTTGATCGAAATGGGCAAAGAATGCCTCAACATTACGAGCCCTCGGGAACCCACTTGCATCTCTCAAATGGGTATTAAAAAAATATTTCGTATCTTTAAACCCATAATTCCACTTCTTCTAAATAGCCTTCATTCGGGGCTAGTCAAACTTGGGCTGAAAAATGACCCGAAGTTGAGAAAAAGGGGTCCAAGAACTACACATCTATGATCGCAGTTAGGACCATGTGTACAAATCTAAAATGGGTATCCAAATATGATTTCATATTTTCAAATGAAGAAAATTTCTTTTGAAAAATCAACTTCATTCAAGGTTAACCAGAATCAACCCTAAAATGATATGAATTTGATCGAAATGGGCAAAAGAATTCCTCAACATTACAAGCGCTTAGGAACCCACTTGCATCTCTCAAATGGGTATCAAAAACTTATTTTGTATTTTTAAACCCATAATTCCACTTCTTCCAAATAGACTTCATTCGAGGTTGGTCAAACTTGGGCCTAGAATGACCCGAAGTTGAGAAAAAGGGGCCAAAGAACCAAATTCAAACTTAAAACAATACGAATTTGATTTAAATGGGTGAAAGAATGCCTCCACATTAAGACCACTCAGGAAGCCACTTGCATATCTCAAATGGGTATCAAAAAAATATTTTCTAATTTTAAACCCATAATTCCACTTATTCCAAATAACCTTCACTCGGTGCTGGTCAAACTTGGGCCTAGAATGACCTTCACTCGCAATCAATACCATGTGTAGAACTCTCAAATGGGTATTCAAATATTCAAATATGATTTCATATTTGAAAATGATACGAATTTGATCGAAATGGGCCAAAGAAAGCTTCAACGTTGTGAGAGCTCAGGAACCCACCTATATCTCTGAAATGGGTATCAAAAAATTATTTTATATTTTTAAACCCATAATTCTAATTCTTCCAAATAGCCTTCATTCGGGGTTGGTCAAACTTGGGCCTAGAATGACCAAAGTTGAGAAAAAGGGGCCCAAGAACTACACGTCTTCGCTCGTAATCAAGACCACTCTCAAGAAATTTCATTTGGGATACTCTCAAATGGGTATCCAAATACGATTTCATATTTTCAAATGAAATTTTTTTCTTTTCAAAAACCACCTTCATTCATGGTTAACCAGAATCAACCCTAAAACGATATGAATTTGATCGAAATGGGCCAAAGAATGCCTCAACGTTACGAGCGCTCGGGAACCCACTTGCAACTCTCAAATGGGTATCAAAAAAATATTTTATAATTTTAAGCCCATAATTCCACTTCTTCTTAATAGCCTTCATTCGGGGCTGGTCAAACTTGGGACTAGAATGACCCAAAGTTGAGAAAAAAGGGGCCCAAGAACTACACTTCTTCGCTCACAATCAAGACCACGTGTACAACTCTCAAATGGGTATTCAAATATGATTTCATTTTTTCAAATGAAGAATTTTTCTTTTCAAAAAACACCTTCATTCGAGGTTAACCATAATCAAGCCTAAACAGATACAGATTTGATCGAAATGGGCCAAATAATTCCTCAATGTTACGTGCACTTGGGAACACACTTGCATCTCTCAAATGGGTATCAAAAAATTATTTTGTATTTTAAAACCCGTAATTCCACTTCTTCCAAATAGCCTTCATTCGGGGCTGGTCAAACTTGGGCCTAGAATGACTCGAAATTGAGAAAAAGGGGCGCAAGAGCTACAAGTCTTCGCTCACAATCAAGACCATGTGTACAACTCTAAAATGGGTATCCAAATATAATTTCATATTTGCAAATGAAGAATTTTTCTTTTCAAAAATCACCTTCATTTGGGGTTAACCAGAATCAACCCTAAAATGATATGAATTTGATCGAAATGGGTCAAAGAATGCCTCAACGTTTCAAGAGCTCGAAAACCCACCTATATCTCTCAAATGGGTATCAAAAAATTATTTTATATTTTCAAAACCATAATTCCACTTCTTCCATATATGCTTCGTTTGAGGCTGGTCAAACTTGGGCCTAGAATGACCCGAATTTTTGAAAAAGGGGCACAAGATCTACATGTCTTCTCCCACAATCGGGACCACGTGTACAACTGTCAAATGGGTATCCAAATATGATTTCATCTTTGAAAATGAAGATTTTGTCTTTTCAGAAATCACCTTCATTCGGGGTTAACCAAAATCAACCTTAAAACGATACAAATTTGATCGAAATGGGCCAAAGAATGCCTCAACGTTACGAGCGCACAAGAACCCACTTGCATCTCTCAAATGGGTATCAAAAAATTATTTTATTTTTTTAAACCCATAATTCCAGTTTTTCTAAATAGCCTTCATTCGGGGCTGGTCAAACTTGGGCCAAGAATGACCAGAAGTTGAGAAAATGAGGCCCAAGAACTACACGTCTTCATTCACACTCAATACCACATGTACAACTCTCAAATGGGTATCCAAATATGATTTCATATTTGCAAATGAAGAATTTTTCTTTTCAAAAGTCACCTTCATTCAGGGTTAACCAGAATCAACCCTAAAACGATACAAATTTGATCAAAATGGGCCAAAGAATGCCTCAACATTACGAGAGCTCGGGAACCCACCTATATCTTTGAAATGGGTATCAAAAAATTATTTTATATTTTTAAACCCATAATTCTACTTCTTCTAAATAGCCTTCATTCGAGGCTGGTTAAACTTTGGCCTAAAATGACCAAAGTTGAGATAAAGGGGCCCAAGAACTACATGTCTTTGCTCGTAATCAAGACCACTCTAAAAAAATTTCATTTGGGATAATCTCAAATGGATATCCAAATACGATTTCATATTTTCAAATGAAAAATTTTTCTTTTCAAAAATCACCTTCATTCATGATTAACCAGAATCAACCCTAAAACGATATGAATTTGATCGAAATGGGCCAAAGAATGCCTCAACTTTACGAGCGCCCAGAATCCCACTTGCATCTCTCAAATGGGTATCAAAAAATTATTTTATATTTTTAAGCCCATAATTCCACTTCTTCTTAATAGCCTTCATTTGGGGATGGTCAAACTTAGGCCTAAATTGACTCGAAGTTGAGAAAAATGGGCCCAAGAACTAAATGTCTTCACTCATAATTAGGACCGTGTACAACTCTCAAATGGGTATCCAAATATGATTTCATATTTTCAAATGAATATTTTTTCTTTTCAAAAATCACCTTCATTCGGGGTTAACCTGAATCAACCCTAAAACGATACGAATTTGATCGAAATGGGCAAAAGAATTCCTCAATGTTATAGGCACTTGGGAACCCACTTGTATCACTCAAATGGGTATTAAAAACTTATTTTGTATTTTTGAACCCATAATTCCACTTCTTCCAAATAGACTTCATTTGTGGTTGGTCAAACTTGGGCCTAGAATGACCTAAAGTTGAGAAAAAGGGGCCCAAGAACTACATGTCTTCACTCGCAATCAATATCACATGTACAACTCTCAAATGGGTATCCAAATATAATTTCTTATTTGAAAATGAAAAATTTTGATTTCAAAAATCACCTTCATTCGGGGTTAACCAGAATCAACCCTAAAACTATACGAATTTGAACGAAATGTTCCAAAGAATGATTGAACGTTGCAAGAGATCGAGAACCCAACTATATCTCTCAAATGGGTATCAAAAAAATATTTTATATTTTTAAATCCATTATTCCACTTCTTCCAAATAGCCTTCATTTGAGGCTGGTCAAACTTGGGCCTAGAATGACCCGAAGTTGAGGAAACAGGGCCCAAGAACTAGAAGTATTATCCCACAATCAGACCCACATTTACAAATCTCAAATGAGTATGCAAATATGACTTCATCTTTGAAAATGAAGAATTTTTCTTTTCAAAAATCACCTTCATTCAGGGTTAACCATAATCAACCCTGAAACGATACGAATTTCATTGAAATGGGCCAAATAATGCCTCAATGTTACGAGCGCTCGGGAACACACTTGCATCTCTCAAATGGGTATCAAAAAATTGTTTTCTATTTTTAAACCCATAATTCCAATTGTTCCAAATAGCCTTCATTCGGGGCTGGTCAAACTTGGGCCTAGAATAACCTGAAATTGAGAAAAAGGGACCCAAGAACTACATGTCTTCACTCGCAATCAAGACCACGTGTACAACTCTAAAATGGGTATCCAAATATTATTTCATATTTGCAAATGAAGAATTTTTCTTTTCAAAAATCACCTTCATTCGGGGTTAACCAGAATCAACCCTAAAACGATACGAATTTGATTGAAATGGGCCAAAGAATGCCTTGACGTTTCAAGATCTTGGGAACCCACCTATATCTCTCAAATGGGTATCAAAAAATTATTTTATATTTTCAAAACCATAATTCCACTTCTTCCATATAGTCTTCATTCGAGTCTGCTCAAACTTGGGCCTAGAATGCCCCAAATTTTTGAAAAAAGGGCCCAAGAAATACACGTCTTTTCCCGTAATCGGGACCATGTGTACAACTCTCAAATGGGTATCCAAATATGATTTCATCTTTGGAAATGAAAAATTTTTCTTTTCAAAAATCACCTTCATTTGGGGTTAACCAGAATGACCCTAAAACGATATGGATTTGATCGAAATGGGCCAAAGAATTCCGCAACGTTATGAGCACACGAGAACCCACTTGCATCTCTCAAATGGGTATCAAAAAATTATTTTATATTCTTAAACCCATAATTCCAGTTTTTCTAAATAGCCTTCATTCGGGGCTGGTCAAACTTGGGCCAAGAATGACCGGAAGTTGAGAAAATGAGGCCCAAGAACTACACATCTTCATTCATAATCAATACCACATGTACAACTCTCAAATGGGTATCCAAATATGATTTCATATTTGCAAATGAAGAATTTTTATTTTCAAAAATCACCTTCATTCAGGGTTAACCAAAATAAACCCTAAAATGATACGAATTTGATCGAAATGGGCCAAAGAATGCCTCAACATTGCGAGAGCTCGGTAACCCACCTATATCTCTGAAATGGGTATCAAAAAATTGTTTTATATTTTTAAACCCATAATTCCACTTCTTCCGAATAGCCTTCATTCAAGGCTCGTCAAACTTGGGCCTAAAATGACCAAAGTTGAGAAAAAGGGGCCTAGGAACTACACGTCTTCGCTCGAAATCAATACCACTCTCAAAAAATTTCATTTGGGATACTCTCAAATGGATATCCAAATACGATTTCATATTTTCAAATGAAAATTTTTTCTTTTTAAAAACCACCTTCATTCATGGTTAACCAGAATCAACCCTAAAATGATATGAATTTGATTGAAATGGGCCAAAGAATGCCTCAAAGTTACGAGCGCTCAGAATCCTAGTTGCATCTCTCAAATGGGTATCAAAAAATTATTTTATATTTTTAAGCCCATAATTCCACTTCGTCTTAATAACGTTTATCTAGGGCTGGTCAAACTTAGGCCTAAATTGACCCAAAGTTGAGAAACGCGGGCCCAAGAACTACACGTCTTCACTCACAATTAGGACCATGTGTACAACTCTCAAATGGGTATCCAAATATTATTTCATATTTGCAAATGAAGAATTTTTCTTTTCAAAAATCACCTTCTTTCGGGGTTAACCAAATCAACCCTAAAACGATACGAATTTGAACGAAATGGGCAAAATAATTCCTCAAATTTACGAGTGCTTGGGAGCCCACTTGCATATCTCAAATGGGTATCAAAAACTTATTTTGTATTTTTAAACCCATAATTCCACTTCTTCCAAATAGCCTTCATTCAAGGTTGGTCAAACTTGGGCCTAGAATGACCCGAAGTTGAGGAAAAGGGGCCCAAGAACTACACGTCTTCACTCGCAATCAATACCATGTGTACAACTCTCAAATGGGTATCCAAATATGATTTTTTATTTGCAAATGAAGAATTTTTATTTCAAAAATCACCTTCGTTCGGGGTTAACCATAATCAACCATGAAAGTATATGAATTTGATCGAAATGTTCCAAATAAGGCCTGAACGTTGCAAGAGCTCAGGAACCCAACTATATCTCTCAAATGGGTATCAAAAAAATATTTTATATTTTTAAACCCATAATTCCACTTCTTCAAAATAGCCTTCATTTGAGGCTGGTCAAACTTGGGCCTAGAATGACCCGAAGTTGAGGAAACGAGGCGCAAGAACTAGAAGTCTTCTCCAGCAATCAGGCCAACATTTACAAATCTCAAATAAGTATTGAAATATGACTTCATCTTTGAAAATAAAGAATTTTTCTTTTCAAAAATCACCTTCATTCGGGGTTAACCATAATCAACCCTAAAACGATACGAATTTGATTGAAATGGGCCAAATGTTTCCTCAACGTTACGAGCGCTCGGGAACACACTTGCATCTCTCAAATGGGTATCAAAAAATTATTTTCTATTTTTAAACCCATAATTCCACTTTTTCTAAATATCCTTCATTCGGGGCTGGTCAAACTTGGGCCTAGAATGACTCGAAGTTGAGAAAAAGGGGCCCAAGAACTGAATGTATTTGCTCACAATTAGGACCACGGGTACAAATCTCAAATGGGTATCCAAATATGATTTCATATTTGCAAATGAAGAATTTTGCTTTTCAAAAATCACCTTCTTTCGGGGTTAACCAGAATCAGCCCTAAAACGATACGAATTTGATCGAAATGGGCCAAAGAATGCCGCAATGTTGCAAGAGCTCGGGAACCCACCTATATCTCTCAAATGGGTATCAAAAAATTATTTTATATTTTTAAAACCATATTTCCACTTTTCCAAATAGCTTTCATTCAAGGCTAGTCAAACTTGGGCCTAGAATGACTCGAAGTTGAGAAAAAGGGGCCCAAGAACTACACGTCTTCTCCTGGAATTGGGACCAAGTGTATAACTCTCAAATGGGTATCCAAATATGATTTCATATTTGCAAATGAAGAATTTTTCTTTTCAAAAATCACCTTCATTCGGGGTTAACCAGAATCAACCCTAAAATGATACGAATTTGATCGAAGTGGCCAATGAATGCCTCAACTTTATGAGTTCTTGGGACTTCACTTGCATCTCTCAAATGGGTATCAAAAAATCATTTTATATTTTTAAACCCATAATTCCAATTTTTGTAAATAGACTTCATTCAGGGCTGGTCAAACTTGGGCCTAGAATGACCCAAAGTTGAGAAAAAGAAGCCCAATAACTACACGTCTTCGCTCACAATCAAGACCATGTGTTTAACTCTCAAATGGGTATCCAAATATTATTTCATTTTTTCAAATGAAGAATCTTTCTTTTCAAAAATCACATTCATTCGGGGTTAACTAGAATCGACCCTAAAACGACACAAATTTGATCGATATTGGAAAAAGAATGCCTCAACATTATGAGCACTTGAGAACCCACTTGCATCTCTCAAATGGGTATCAAAAAATTATATTGTATTTTTAAACCCATAATTCCACTTCTTCCAAATATCCTTTATTCAGGGCTGGCCAAACTTGGGCCTAGAATGACCCGAAGTTGAAAAATGACACCCAAGAACTACACGTCTTCGCTTGCAATCAAGACCACGTGTACAACTTTCAAATGGGTATCCAATTATGATTTCATATTTTCAAATGAAGAATTTGTCTTTTCAAAAATCACCTGCATTCGGGGTTAGCCAGAATCAACCCTAAAAATGAAACAAATTTGATCGAAATTGGCCAAAGAATGCCTCAACGTTACAAGCGCTTGGGAACCAACTTGCATCTCTCAATGGGTATCAAAAAATTAATTTATATTTTTAAACCCATAATTCCAATTCTTCTAAATAGACTTCATTCGGGGCTGGTCAAACTTGGGCCTAAAATGACCCGAAGTTAAGAAAAAGGGACCTAAGAACTACACCTATTTGCTTGCAATTAGGACCACATGTACAACTCTCAAATGGGTGTCCAAATATGATTTCATACTTGTAAATGAAGAATTTTTATTTTCAAAAATCACCTTCAATCGGGGTTAGCCAAAATCAACTCTAAAACGATACAAATTTGATCGAAATGGACAAAAGAATGCCTCAACGTTACGAGCATTTGGGAACCCACTTGCATCTCCAAAATGGGTATCAAAAAATTATTTTGTATTTTTAAACCCATAATTCCACTTTTTCCAAATAGCCTTCATTCGGGGCTGGACAAACTTGGGCATAAAATGATCCGAAGTTGATACAAAGGGGCCTAAGATATACACATCTTCACTCGCAATCAAGAACACGTGTACAAATCTCAAATCGGTATCCAAATATCATTTCATATTTGAAAATGAAGAATTTTTCTATTCAAAAATCACCTTCATTCGGGGTTAACCAGAATCAACCCTAAAACAATACGAATTTGATTGAAATGGGCCAAAGACTTCCTCAAAATTGTGATATCTCGGGAACCCATCTATATCTTTCAAATGTGTATCAAAAAATTATTTTATATTTTTAAACCCATAATTCCATTTCTTCCAAATAGCCTTCGTTTGAGGCTGGTCAAACTTGGGCCTAGAATGAACCGAAGTAGAGAAAAAGGGGCCCAAGAACTACACGTGTTCTCCCGCAATCGGGACCACATGTACAACTCTCAAATGGGTATCCAAATACGATTTCATCTTTGGAAATTAAGAATTTATCTTTTCAAAAATCATCTTCATTCAGGGTTAACTAGAATCAACCCTAAAACGATACGAATTTGATTGGAATGGGCCAAAGAATGTTTCAAAGTGACGAGCGCTCGGGAACCAACTTGCATCTCTCAAATGGGTATCAAAAAATTCTTTTGTATTTTTAAACCCATAAATTCCACTTTTTCCAAATAGCCTTCATTCGGGGCTGGTTAAAATTGGGCCTAGAATGACCTGAAGTTGAGCAAAACGGGCCCAAGAACTACATGTCATTGCTCGCAATCAAGACCATGTGTACAACTCTCAAATAAGTATCCAAACATAATTTCATATTTGCAAATAAAGAATTTTTCTTTTCAAAAATCACCTTCATTTGGGGTTAACCAGAAGCAAGCCTAAAACGATACGAATTTGATTGAAATGGCATAAAGAATGCCTCAACGTTACAAGCGCTCGGGAACCCACTTGCATCTCTCAAATGGGTATCAAAAAATTATTTTATATTTTTAAACCCATAATTCCAGTTTTTCTAAATAGCCTTCATTCGGGTTTGGCCAAACTTGGGCCTAAAATGACCCGAAGTTGAGAAAAAGGGACCCAAGATCTACACGTCTTCGCTCGCAATTAGGACCACGTGTACAACTCTCAAATGGGTATCCAAATATGATTTCATATTTTCAAATGAAGAATTTTTCTTTTCAAAAATCAACTTCATTCGGGGTTAACCAAAATCCACCCTAAAACAATACGAATTTGATCGAAATGGGAAAAAGAATGCCTCAACGTTACGAGTGCTCGGGAACCCACTTTCATATATCAAATGGGTATAAAAAAACTATTTTGTATTTTTAAACCCATAATTCCACTTCTTCCAAATAGCCTTCATTCGGGGTTGGTCAAACTTGGGTCTAGAATGGCCCGAAGTTGAGAAAAAGGGGCCCAAGAACTACATGTCTTTGCTCGTAATCAAGACCACATGTACAAACCTCAAGTGGGTATCCAAATATGATTTCACATTTGCAAATGAAGAAATTTTCTTTTCAAAAATCACCTTCATTTAGGGTTAACCAAAATCAACCCTAAAATGATACAAATTTGATCGAAATGGGCCAAAGAATGCCTCAACGTTATGAACGCTCGGGAACCCACTTGCATCTCTGAAATGCGTATCAAAAAATTATTTATATTTTTAAACCCATAATTCCACTTCTTCTAAATAGACTTCATTAAGTGTTGGTCAAACTTGGGCCTAAAATGACCCGAAGTTGAGAAAAAGGGGCCCAAGAACTACACGTCTTCACTCGCAATTATGACCACATGTACAAATCTCAAATGGGTATCCAAATATGATTTCATATTTGCAAATGAAGAATTTTGACTTTCAAAAACCACATTCATTCATGGTTAACTGGAATCAACCCTAAAACTATACGAATTTGATTGAAATGGGCCAAAGAATGCCTCAACGTTATGAGCACTCGGGAACCCACTTGCATCTCTCAAATGGGTATCAAAAAATTGTTTTATAATTTTAAGCCCATAATTCCACTTCTTCTTAATAGCCTTCATTCGGGGCTGGTCAAACTTAGGCCTAAATTGACCTGAAGTTGAGAAAAACGGGACCAAGAACTACACATCTTCAATCGCAATTAGGACCATGTGTACAACTCTCAAATGGGTATCCAAATATGATTTCATATTTGCAAATGAAGAATTTTTATTTTTAAAAATCACCTTCATTCAGGGTTAACCAGAATCAACCTTAAAACGATAAAAATTTGATCGAAATGGGCCAAAGAATGCCTCAACGTTATGAGCGCTCGGGAATCCACTTGCATCTCTCAAATGGGTATAAAAAAATTATTTTATATTTTTAAACCCATAATTCCACTTCTTCTAAATAGCCTGCATTCAGGGTTGGTCAAACTTGGACCTAGAAGGACCTGCAGTTGAGAAAAAGGGGCCCAAGAACTACACATATTCGCTCGCAATCAAGACCACATGTACAAATCTCAAATGGGTGTCCAAATATGATTTCATATTTGCAAATGAATCATTTTTCTTTTGAGAAATCAACTTCATTCAGGGTTAACCAGAATCAACCCTAAAACGAGACAAATTTGATCGAAATGAGCCAAAGAATGCCTCAATGTTGCGAGAGCTCAAGAACCCACCTATATCTCTGAAATGGGTATCAAAAAATTATTTTATATTTTAAAACCCATAATTCCACTTCTTCCAAATAGCCTTCATTAGAGCTTGGTCAAAGTTGGGCCTAGAATGACCAAA
This sequence comes from Picea engelmannii, assembly GCA_009831015.1. Taxonomy (NCBI): domain Eukaryota; kingdom Viridiplantae; phylum Streptophyta; class Pinopsida; order Pinales; family Pinaceae; genus Picea; species Picea engelmannii. The sequence goes on along the minus strand of ML832369.1, from coordinate 56,084 downwards.
GTTGAGAAAAAGAGGCCCAAGAACTACACGTCTTCTCTTGCAATCAGAACACTCTCAAAAATTTTCCTTTGGGATATTCTCAAATGGTTATCCAAATACGATTTCATAGTTGCAAATGAAAAAAAATTCTTTTCAAAACCACCTTCATTCATGGTTAACCATAATCAACCCTAAAACGATATGAATTTGATTTAAATGGGCCAAAGAATGCCTCAACGTTACGAGCTCTCGAGAACCCACTTGGATCTCTCACATGGGTATCAAAAAATTATTTTATATTTTTAAGCCCATAATTCCACTACTTCTTAATAGCCTTCATTCGGGGTTGGTCAAACTTAGGCCTAGAATGACCCAAAGTTTAGAAAAACGAGCCCAAGAACTACATGTCTTCGCTCACAATTAGGACCATGTGTACAACTCTCAAATGGGTATCCAAATATGATTTCATATTTGCAAATGAAGAATTTTTCTTTTCCAAAATCACCTTTATTGGGGGTTAACCTGAATCAACCCTAAAATGATACGAATTTGATTGAAATGGGAAAAAGAATACCTCAACGTTACCAGAGCTCAGGAACCCACTTGCAACTCTCAAATGGCTATCAAAAACTTATTTTGTATTTTTAAACCCATAATTCCACTTCTTTCAAATAGCCTTCATTCGGGGCTGGTCAAACTTGGGCCTAGAATGACACGAAGTTTAGAAAAAGGGGCCTAAGAACTACATGTCTTCTCTCACAATAAAGACCACATGTACAACTCTCAAATGGGTATCCAAATATGATTTAATATTTGCAAATGAAGAATTGTGCTTTTCAAAAATCACCTTCATTTGGGGTTAACCAGAATCACCCTAAAACGATACGAATTTGATCGAAATGGGAAAAAGAATGCCTCAACGTTATGAGCGCTCGGGAACCCACTTGCGTCTCTCAAATGGGTATCAAAATATTATTTGGTATTTTTAAACCCATAATTCCACTTCTTCCAAATAGCCTTCATTTGGGGCTGGTCAAACTTGGGCCTAGAATGACCCGAAGTTTAGAAAATGGGGCCCAAGAACTAGACGTCTTCTCCCGCAATCGGGACCACATGTACAACTCTCAAATGGGTATCCAAATATGATTTCATATTTGTAAATGAATAATTTTTCTTTTCAAAAATCACCTTCATTCGGTGTTAACCATAATCAACCCTAAAACACTACGAATTTGATAGAAACGGGCCAAAGAATGCCTCAACGTTATGAACACTTGGGAACCCACTTTCATCTCTCAAATTGGTATCAAAAAATTAATTTGTATTTTTAAACCCATAATTCCACTTTTTCCAAATAGACTTCATTCGGGGCTAGTCAAACTTGGGCCTAGATTGACCCGAAGTTGAGAAACAGTTGCCCAAGAACTACATGTCTTCGCTTGCAATCAAGACCACGTGTACAACTCTCAAATGGGTATCCAAATATGATTTCATATTTTCAAATGAAGAATTTTGGTTTTCAAAAATCACCTTCATTTGGGGTTAACCAAAATCAAACCTAAAATGATACGAATTTGATCGAAATGGGCCAAAGAATGCCTCAACGTTACAAGCGCTCGAGAACCATCTTGCATCTCTCAAATGGGTATCAAAAAACTATTTTATATTTTTAAACCCATAATTCCAGTTCTTCTAAATAGACTTCATTCGGGGTTGGTCAAAATTGGGCCTAAAATGACCCGAAGTTGAGAAGAAGGGGCCCAACAACTACAAGTCTTTTCTCGCAATTAGGACCACGTGTACAACTCTCAAATGGGTATCCAAATATGATTTCATATTTCCAAATGAAGAATTTTGCTTTTCAAAAATCACCTTCATTCGGGGTTAAGCAGAATCAACACTAAAACGATATGAATTTGATCGAAATGGGCCAAATAATTCCTCAAAGTTACGAATGCTCGAGAACCCACTTCCATCTCTCAAATGGGTATCAAAAAATTATTTTATATTTTTAAGCCCATAATTTCACTTTTTCTGAATAGCCTTCATTTGGGGCTGGTCAAACTTGGGCCTAGAATGAACCGAAGTTCAGAAAAAGGGGCCCAAGAACTACACGTCTTCGCTCACAATTAGGACCACGTGTACAACTCTCAAACGGGTCTCCAAATATGATTTCATATTTTCAAATGAAATTTTTTTCCTTTCATAAATCACCTTCATTCGAGGTTAACCAGAATCGACCTTAAAACAATATGAATTTGATCGAAATGGACAAAATAATGCCTCAACGTTTCGAGCACTCGGGAACCCTCTTGCATCTCTCAAATGGGTATCAAAAAATTATTTTGTATTTTTAAACTCATAATTCGACTTCTTTCAAATATCCTTCATTCGGGGTGTTGGAACACTTTTAAAGTTATAATCCTGAAGCCTTACCCTATTTCTTTTTACTTCATCTCAAAATTGAACTCCAATATTAAATAATTTTTGTATTCTATCCTTATGGAGTACACAAGGTTCATCGTCAATCAAATTCTCTCATCGATCAAATGATCCCTTCTTCCCGAATGTTTGGAGCCACCTGAATGTTAAAAAGGTCAAGCCTCTAGAGACTTTTTTCAGAGTTTCAGATTTCATAGTTTTGCGCTTTAGGAGTTTTACGATGTAGCAACTCCAAAATCACGATATTTAAAAGGTGTTCAAAGGGTCTTAGTCATCGTACACGTTTACCTTCCTAAGCTTTGACACATCATTATGGGTAGTGGCCTATCAAAACATCCATAAAGTTAGTTTGCCGACACATGAAATGATAAATACCTAAAAAGAAACTAAAACCCAATTAAAAAATCAAATAGTAGTTTCGCGCTTTCGGAGATAGGGCATTCGCCATCTATCATATTATAAATTCACGAAGCCCAAACTCCCGAAATGCCTTAAGCGTTAAACATGGCTAATTAAATATTAATGAAAATTAGAAAATAATTAATCCCTACGCGATTTCGAGTTTCAAAAATCATATCTCGAGCTATTATTGGATATCCCGAGGTCCGAAAATCCGAAATGAATTAAGGTTAAAACATGAGTAGTTAACTGGCTAAACACTATTATCTCGTGTTAATTTTTCGTTGAATCGTAGTTCGGGAAAATTCAAATTTCATCCATACAACCTCTTGATTTCAAACCACCAAAACATTAAATGGCATTAATTACGAATCTATGGCAATAATTCCAAATAAGATTGCGGATCACCGCCTAAATCTTTTCATTAAGGAAAGTGAATACATCGTCAGTAAAGGTATTTATAAAATCGATACAATTAAGATGAATAACGATATTGGAGTTTAGATTCTAATAGCACGCTCGCAGAAAAGAAAGTTTGAGAAAGATAAGAAGTTTGTGCATTTCCTGTAACAGGTAACAGAGTTCTGAGCTCATGATATCATGGCTCCACATAAAACAACTAAAGCATTTGGTGAAAGTTCTAACCTGAACACGAACGTCCTCTCAGACACTTAACCCATAACCATAGATACCATGAAAACTTGGATGCAGGTATTTGATATTCTGCAATACGAATTGATCAACTACCCAGATTATTTGGGCGACGAGGTGACTAAAACCCAGGCTACGAGATACAAATATGTTTCTCAATTAGCGTTGCATAAAATAGCAATGCGGCCTAGGCTCGTGCCTTATAATGATATGATTGGTTGGGAACTGGAGAACATTGACATCTCTACCAGGAGCATCTGCAATTCACAAAAAGTTGTAGTTGGGTCTTTCCGACCATAACATTTCCAGGTAATGTACAAATTATCTCCAATTCCCAATTACATTTTTAATGCCACTTTCCTAATGGAATTCGACAAAAAATAATGCACGCAATATGGAAAAAACTTACCTGACTTGATCAAGGATTGGTGTTCACGTTCTGAGAAATTTAGAGAAGACACCCATGGTGTATATGTTGCCTCATTAGAGCCTCACATGATGTATGTAGCCATGATGTTATGTAAACTTTTCGGGAAGGAAAACTCTACTCATTTATTGTTACCATGGGTACCAATCATGCATAGAGTAGTAGAGGGGTATTCCTTTGATTGGGCCAAAATATTACCCGACAATTTGGTCAGGGAAATCACAGAATATCAGTCACTAAAAGCCAAAGGGCAACCTGCCCCATTTTACATGTCGGCATACATTATGGATGTCGTTTGTTTTATGATGCCATTTCATTTGATGAGCTAGAGATGGACTTTGACCAGCGCTGAACTAATACATTTCTATCACTCCAAGTTGTGGGAGGATAAAGAAAAAGATTTCTTCTACAAAATCTGAAACTATGTGGTGGTGTCGATGCATATCGCTATATATGGTCGCCCACCTCTCGGGATTTTAGACAAGATGGTGACCAACATGAGAAAAATAGTGGATTGGTACATTGAGGAACATTTCTCTTACATCAGGGTTTTTGAATGTTTCGTTCCTCCGCATGCATTACCAAAGTTTCTACCATATCGATTGGTGTGCCGAGAGGTAGCACATCAAACTGTGCTAGGCAGAATCAGTAAAGAACTAAAGGAAGTGTAGAAAAAGGTATGGCCCGCCTTTCCTTTGCACGTTGGTATGTTCTCACGATTAGATTTCAGGCACTCAAAAGTAGAGGTCGCGACCCTAGAAGACATTAATCTTGTTAATATTCAATTCAAGAAGCATGATCCCCAGAAGATCATGGGAAATCACATGGCTCTTTACAATCTAAAAATATACGACCATGAAGATTTCCCACAGGAGGAGATATTCGGAGGAGCAAGATCTTATCAGGAAGTGTTGAGTCAAGTCCAAACTCTGGCTCTAGACAAATTAGTCGATTTCTATAATTTGAAAAGACACTGAAGAAATATCTTGCCTAAAGTCTTACAGGGAGAAACCCTGACATCTCCAGCTACACAGGAAATTTTGACCCAAAGCTTAGAAACAGAGAGCTCCAGTGAACAAGATGCTAGAGTAAATTCGGAAAAAAAGTTAGGTTTTGACATAGAAGGGGGATACTACGTTGAAAAATCCATGAGATGATCAAACTAAAGCTCAAGTTGAACCTATGATAAAAAAGGGGCAAGAAAAATCACCGTCCACACCACACAAATCGACTACTAACAAAGCAGGGCAACAACCATCCACCGAGATAGGCAACCCTATCAAATCGGTCACACCTTTATAGTCCAGTAGGTGGAACCCAAATGCCGAAGTCATATTTATAGAGGATCTCACTCCTATTTTGGTTGAATTAATTCCCCCTTCCGAATTCTTCTTCAGCAAGAAGACGAGGGCTATAGTAAAAAGAGAAACACATGAAATGGAGGGTGTAATTGTCAAGAGGCACAAAGTGCTATATGATGGCCAGGCCTTAGAGGAGGCATAATTTTCTATGGAAGTGGCAGGCACATTGGGAGCTTTTGCCAAAACAAATCAGTGTTCAGTTGGGAATCTAGCAAAACAATTGAAGTATAAGGATCTATTGGTGAAACAATTGCAAAACCAAATAAATATTGTGGAAGAGAGTGTGAGAAATGATATGAATAAGGGTTTTGAGCAGATCAGAGCCTATGACAGATAGGAAATTCAACAAATCAAAATCAGTCTTGATGAAATGCATAAAAATTCATAGGCAAGTAGAAAACTGACCATTCAATAGGGAGAGTTGGTCAAACAACTGCAGGCTAAAATAAAATTGATTGAGAACACAACAGTGGATATGGCAGTTTTCCAAGCCCAGACATTGGAGGTGCACAAGAAGCTGGAATCATCCCAACAAAACCTTTTGACTAAAGTAGAAGCCATTAAAAACTATTATCGGATGACAAACCATTCCTTAAATACCATTTACATAAAGGAGAGAGGCCACTATAGCTCGAGTTACATTCCAGGAGGCCCTTTTATTAATAGCAAAGGATGAAGTAGCCAGGGTCACTATATTGTCTCTTTTAGAGCAAACTCGAGGCGATATAATACTGAAAACCTAGGAGGCCAATCTAGTTGAAAGTAAAAGGTTGGATAAGGAAGTGAAGAAATCTTGTGAAGAAGCATTTTCTTCACTCGACAAAGAGTCACTAGACATTGAAAGAGACAGTATCTCTGAAGCCCTAAGGCAAATTGATATAGCAAAAAGTCAATTTAATTCCAAGACAAGCATGGAATATTCTCGGGTCGTAATCTTGAAATTGAAACAAATTGAAATTATCCAGATTAATAAGTGGATAGTCAATCCTAGTCTATGGCTATAGTCTATATCTTTAGAAGCCAGGATAATGGAGGATAGGTTTCCTCACATAGAAAATAAGTTATATACTTGTAAGGTGAATGACACAACTAAGCCTTCCATGTTAATGGTGCAGCTCATAGGAAGATGTGTTAAGTGTGTCGAGCAAGGGAGAGCCAACACATCTAGAAATAAATGAGACAATGTGTGCATACTATTTACTCAGGTCATGATTAGAGGCCAGTTTTTTTTGAGTTGGAGGACAAGAAGAAGAAATGTCTCTTCCAGCAGGCGAAGAGACAGAGAAGATGCAAATGAAACTCTTCAAATTTTACATATTGCAATATTTACTGTTTTTGAATTATGAGAATTCCAACCGCTTAGGGTTTAGATCATTTTTGTATAAATACATAGTTTCAAGACTTAACAAGGGCTGCTTCTTGCCTAATGTAATAGAGAGAACTCTCCTTTTGTGAGAATTAATACAAGTACAGACAGGATTCCAATTTTTGTGCAGTTTGAGTTATGTTTTCCTCTTGTATTCCATATCTCTAGTTTTCTTTATGTTATTCATTGATAAGTGAGTGTTTTCAATTTATTACTACTTCTACTGCAATCACATTAAATCGGTTGTTTGATAAGAAAGAACTTTTTCCTCTGTATTTTCTATAATTAAATACAAGCCCTGTGAGCTACTTGGATTACTGTATCTCATATCCTTTCATGGGTGCATTCTTTATTTTCTTCTACTGTGAACAAGGTAAGATTCATCTTACATTGATACCTCATTTTGTTTAATAGTTTTGTAAGTTTACCTCACATCACTTGATTTTATAAATCAACTCAAACGACATATTACGGCCTTTGTCCTGTTCTGTCATTATTTCCATTCGAGGATTAATTCTTATATAACTAACGAAAGAAAAAACACCTTTCAAAAATATTCCTTTATATTTCTAATGCTTGACATTATTTTTTAAGACTTAGGTTTAATCTCAGGAACAACATCTTTTTGGCACCGTTGTCGGGGACGGAGAAACAAACTTATTTTTCCTTGGGAGAACGACATGGTAACATTTTGTCTTTGATAGTGAACAAAGATTGAATATTGTATTAAGGATTTTTATCTTTCACTTGGCGACTCCACTATAGATAAATTTGCATTCGGTCAAAATAATACTAGTAAGAACCCAGACGATCAACAGACTACACCTATTTCTAATCCTGAATTTTTTTTAAAACCCAAGGGATACTTTAGGTCTATCGATTCATCTTCAAGTAAGAAGTACCAACCCAAAATAGCTCAAGTCAATACTAAGGTTCTGGTTGAAATATTAACTCCTGAAGAAATTTTTGAACAAACGCTTTATGTGGAGGCATCGACTATCGAAACTGCAATAAATATTGAGATTGAACCGACTGATACACAGAACAGCTTGAATAAAATATCTTCCTCTATACCTATTATCGTTACTTTTCTTTCTACCCTATCCTCACCCGAAACTAAGTTTTATGTTCTCAGAAATCCCAAGGAGCACACGTTATACCCCGATTCGTCTCCTTCTGGTTCACCTATCTATACATCTTGTAAGTTTGAAGAAGCCAGTCCATGTTTCCCATTCCCTCCTCTTCTAGAATTCACACCTTATAACGATCAGTTTCCAATTTTTTCTTCACTATAGCCCAAGGAAGTTGAAAAGACACCGCTTCGGTTCCTAGTAGTTTACAAAAACCCTCTCTTTAACTCTCGAAGTTCATCCCCTTGACATGAAATGGTTTTTGTTGGAGGAGGTAGTGTCAAAGGTGGCGTTGGAGGTGGCGCCGGAGGTGGTGTTGGAGGAGGAGGCGGTCAAGGACCACCACCTCTGCCCCCTAGTATTTTCGCCAAAGTGGCGGTAGATACGCTCCTTTAGCCCTTCCCCCTGTCCTTCATGATTTACCAGAAAATTATATGAAGAATTTACTGAAATTCACGGTAGAAGGATATTTAACTGCCACAGAGCACATAAATGTTTTTGACCAATTCGTTGATATCCTCGACATTGAGCATGAGGATTTTTACTCAAGACTTTTGGTGCAAAATTTTGAAGAACAAGTCAGAATCTAGTTTCGAGGGATCCCGGTAGGTTCTGTAGCGCCTTATGACACACTAGAAAATGCATTTTTAAGGAAGTGGAGAGAGAAAAAATATCACTTGTATTATCTGACAGAATTTGGAGCTCTGAGGAAAAATAATTTTGAGTCAGTCCTAGAATTCACCTAGAGGTTTAATAAAATCTATCATAAGATTCCAGGAGAAGTTAAACCCTCTCAGCCCATAGCTAAAGTGACTTTCATAGGGGATTTCAAGCCCGAATTTACCCTAATTTTGAGGGAAAGGAGATTTTCTAACCTCACAGGAATGCAAGACGACGCCATTGAAATTGAGTCGAACATGATGGCATCGGGTAAACTAAAAACAAAGGTCTAAATGAGAACCAAAGAAACTGAATGCTTCATGGAACAAGCTAGACCCTTCAGATCTGGGAGGTCAGTGGAAGACAAAATGGATGACATGGCTAAGATAATCAAAGAGTTATAAAAAAAAATCTCTAGAATGGAACTAGACCAAGCTAAAACCGATACTTTTTCTAGGAAAGATTTCAAAAGGAATCCCAACCCCAAGATCCAACAGACACAAGTAAAATACAAGGATAAAAAAATCAAATCTCCTTTTAAAACAGAAAACTTCATGAAAAATGATGATGTGCAAGACTATGAGGGGTTAGATAAAGATATAAACAACCTCAGTGATAACGAACAAGAACCTCACCTAACCAGACATGATTATGAAATGTCTTTATATCGAGAGCCATTGCTTGGAAATGAGGAAAGTATAAATAATATGGGAGGGTCTGATTATCAAGGAATCATTGACTCTATAATTCCCGAGCTTCAACATAAATATAATCTAAGACCTAGAGATAAAAATTCTACAACTGCTCCACCGAGGAAGATCTTGTTGAGAACTAAAATGAATGAAGCAGTTCAAACATCCACTGAAATGCAAGCTGCCAAAACAAAAATAGTTGAAACACAAGATGCCAAAAAAAAACCAGTTGAAACATAAAATGCCAAAACAAAGACAGTCAAAACAAAAGAAACACAGACTAATAGGCCAGAAAAGAGAGAAACAAAGATCCCAACCAAAGAGGTCGAGAAGACAATTGGAAGTTTCAATCTGGAAAATGAAATTAATAAAATCAAAATTCCTGTACGCCTGGTCAAATTAGCAAAAAATATGGTGTACAGAAATAAAATCGCCAATATGATAAATTTCTCGAATGTTGAAAGTCATGCAGATGTTATTAATTTAGAAGATGACAGACATACCATAATGTTTGGTCCACGTATCGAAAATGCTAAAGATTGTGTCTCTCCTTTTTATATTACACTGACTGTGTATGATCACCTGCTCCATAACTGTATGTTGGATTCTGGAGCCTCCCACAATTTAATTCCCAAGGTTATTATGGAAAAAATGGGTCTCGAAGTTACTAGACCATATCGATATTTGTATTATTTTGATTCAAGAAAGGTTAAGTGCCTCGGTATGATTAAATATTTGGTGGTTAATCTTGCACAGATCCTTGTGAAGAGTATTCTCATAAATGTAGTCGTTGTTGATGTTCCTTCGAAGTATGGCATGTTATTATCTAGGTCTTGGGATGCCAAACTTGGAGGATTGCTTCAACTGGACATGACGTATGCTACGATCCCAATTTTCGGTGGGTAGTTCACCCATCTATACAGAGAGACAAGATTGGCATATATTGTAAGTGACCCACAAAACCCAAATAATTATCCAGTTTATGTCATCGATCAGGATCTAGGAAACTGTATATTATCAATTGATGATGGTTTCGACGAATGTACAGAAGAGAATTGTACAGAAGAAGAAAACAAAAAAATAGAAAAAACAAACAAAAATGTAAATAGTATAGGAGTTTGGAAAAAAAAAATTGATCGTGCTTCATCTTGGGAAGGAGCAGGAGCTGGGGTGTTGTTTTTGGCACCTGGAGATGAATTTATTATTCCTTTCTCATACATATTATAGTGGGACATTGACTATACCAATAACATATGCGAATATGAAGCTCTCATCTTAGGATTAGAGGCTGCTAGGAAATTGAAAATTGAAATCTAATAGTTTATGGTGATGAAGAATTAATTGTAAAACAAATAAGGAAACAATATCAAGCCAAACATCCAAGGCTAAGTTCGTACAAGAACTGTGCCTAGGATTTGATAGAAAACTTTTTCTCATCGTTTAATATTCATCATATTCCCAGGGTGGATAATCAACAAGTTGACTCCCTAGCGAAAGCGACTGCTACTTTTATGCCACCTACCATACTGAAGATAAATTATCACATAGAAATGAGGCACATGCCTTCAATACCAAACAATGTTCAACACTGGAAGGTATTTGAAGACGATGAGAAGATCAAGAAGTTTCTAGAAATTGTGGATGAATTTTTTGAAACACACATCGACCAGGAAAATCAAACTAACCCTACTTGGATCATGCAAGAAGATGAAGATCCTCAAAAGTTCCAAGATAAGATCTCTAACCATCGCATGTTGGTGTTGAAAAACAATCAGATTCCTAAGGGTCTGATTCCATTAGAAATATTATTTGATTAGGACGATATGCCCCTAAAGTATACCTTGCAACCTTAGCCCGAAGAGGTTGAAGATTGTGATATAGGCACTAAGGAAAACCCTAAACTGGTCAAAATATCTAAATACCTTCCACCCAAAATGAAAAGTAAATATGTTGAGTTACTCAAACAGTACAAAGACATCTTCGCTTGGTATTATGATGAACTGAAAAACTATCATACCACTGTCATCGAACATAAAATCCCTTTGAAACAAGGCATCAAACCTTTCAGGCAAAAGCTCAGACAGATAAACCCTATACTCCTTCCTGTAATAGAAAGGGAAGTAAAAAATCTCCTTGACACAAAGATTATTGTTCCACTCAGGTATTCTGTTATGAACATAAATATACACATAAATAGATATTCATAAGGCTGATATTAGAAACGAGGATCTTGAACAAATTAAAAATATGAAAGATGAAAAGACATAGAATCGAAGTATTATCCTCAAAGCATACTTTATGGAAGACATATCTCTTGCTCTTAGTTTGTAATTATTGTCTCATGCTTCTTCATTATTGAGTTAGTAATCGTTGAGGACCTGAGACAATAGGATCTTCTAAGTGTTGAGCAGAACTGTCAAATTATAAAGCAGTTTGCCTATCCTAATTCGATCTTTTGCGGATTTGGGTTTTTATAGGGTTCTTGGAAAGAAATTGATACATTCCTACTCCCCTGATAGATTCTATTTTGACCCTCACTTGTAGTGGAAGTAATATTCTTTGACATAGTGGTTATTTGTTTCTGTTGATACATTGATTGGTTGAAGTATCGATTTTTGTGATTAGGATGTCGATAAGGTATCCTCACAAGTTGATATTTACTACTTATACTTGCATCATTTTATTAATTAACTTTTGGATTTGAGTCTTCTTCATATCTATGTCTTGTTTGTACCTCGACATTTGAAAACTTCTTTACATCAACTGGATTTGCATCCTTTTGAGTTGTAAGTTTGATTGGGTCTATCATCGTTTCCTTATAAACTAATGATGTTTTGAGATCTAGTTTTTCTTGTAAAGTCTTCTTATCATGCTTCAACTTTTTAATTTGTGTTAGTAAATTTTGATTATGAACCCTTAGGTGTGAAATTTCTTCTCCATCTTCTGATTTTCCAATTTTATTTATAATATTTTGATTCTCTGGATTTTCATCTTTCATCTTTTTAATTTGTCCAAGATCCGTGTTTCTAATATCAGCCTTATGAATATCTATTTATGTGTATATTTATGTTCATAATAGAATACCTAAGTGGAACAATAATATCCTCGTTTCCAATAGTCATGTCCTTTGAGACATGTCCTTTCATTATTAATAATAATTATTTATTAATTAATTATTATGTTATGAATATCTATTTATGTGTATATTTATGTTCATAACATTGCCTTCCCCTTAAAAATGTTTTGTCCTCAAAGCATACTTTATGGAAGACTTATCTCTTGCTCTTAGCTTGTAATTACTGTCTCATGCTTCTTCATTATTGAGTTAGTAATCGTTGAGGTCCTGAGATGATAAGATATTCTAAGCACTAAGAAGAACTGTCGAATTGTAAAGGAGTTTTCCCATCCTAATTCGATCTTCTACGGATTTTGGTTTTTGTAGGGTTCTTGGAAAGAACTTGATACATTCCTACTCCCCTGATAGCTTCTATTTTGACCCGCACTTGTAGTGGAAGTAATATTCTTCGACATAGTGTTTATTTGTTTCTATTGATACATTGATTGGTTGAAGTGTCGATTTTTGTGATTAGGATGTCGATAAGGCATCCTCGCAACTTGATCTTTACTTCTTATACTTGCATATTTTTCTTGATTAACTTTTGGATTTGAGTCTTCTTCATATCTATGCCTTGTTTGTACCTCGACATTTGAAAACTTATTTACATCAGCTAGATTTGCATCCTTTTGATTTGTAAGGTTGATTGGGTCTGTCATCGTTTCATTATCAACTAATGATGTTTTGCGATCTAGTTTTTCTTGTAAAGTCTTCTTATCATGCTTCAACATTTTAATTTGTGTTAGTAAATTTTGATTATGAACCCTTAGGTGTGAAATTTCTTCTTAATCTTCTGATTTGTTGATTTTATTTATAATATTTCGATTCTCTGGATTTTCATCTTTCATATTTTTAATTTGTTCAAGATCCTCGTTTATAATATCAACCTCATTTCTGATCCTGGCCTTTGGCCATACAAACTTCTAGCCACATAAAAAATTCTTCAAAGTTTCTTTGATCTGGTCATTGACCACAATCAAGCCCTTGGCCATTTAAAGTTTAGAATTAATCCACTACCAGAAATTGGAAGAAAGATTAGAATCAGAAAATAAAAATAAGAAAAAAGAAAGAAAAATATAACCTGTCAACGTCATAATTCAGAAGTATTGTGAAAAATCAACCTATTGAAAATTAGAAAACAAAATCAGAAATCAAGTATAGTTTCGTGGAAACAAAGAAGAGCATCTGCTACCAACAAGTCAATTCCAAAGTATACATATATATATTATATATACCCACCCTAAGATGATAACAAATGTTAGAATATTTTTTTAGTGTTGTACAACCAACAATCAGTCCTCTTCTGTGGTCGTATGATATACTATAGGTACAACCATTGTACCATCCACTGTAGAACAATCGCAACTCATTGCAAAAATTGTCATCTACAAAATTCACAGTTCGTACAATTCCATACATACATTCATCAAGTCCATTTGGCCACCGAATTCCATACCGTTGTTATTTGTAACCATCATCCACCATACAAAGCCACCCTTTTTTGTTGCATACATACTCGCTTGATCTGTACTAGCTAGCAACTACTAGAGAAATAAAATTGACATATAGAGCACCATGCATTGAATTCAAGGAAAACTCGTACATAAAGTGATTACATTTTTTATATTGTACAATGAGTCTGTACATCCATGTAATGGCCCCATCGTTACTACTACAAGCGAAGCAAAAAGTGGATTTTTTTTTTTTTGGATAAACAAGATGACAACTACTATTACAACTAAACAACACATCTGATGGCCACCACCATGCCCACAAAACAAGCAATAGATGACTACGACTCCACGCACTAGCATAAGAGAAACTGGGCGAGACATGCGTAAAACAACAGAGAGAAACGACTACCCACCCGATGCAAACAAGACCACGCCTACAAGCTAAGGGACAACATCCACCAACCTGACACAACGGCTTGACGACCAGTAACTGGAAAACCATATGGCATGTTAAACCAAACATGTTAAGGTGTTAAAAACCAAGTGCCAACATCATTTACAATGAACAACGCCCACATCAAGAAGCACCGACTCCAACCAGGTTATCATTCGCATATATCCCTCACGCACGCGACGATTCCCTCATCAAGAATCAAGTCGTCACCAGGCGATGGGCGTGATAGTCACCAAGGCACAACCTAACACATTAAGACCAATAACCCAAGAAAATTTCAACATGCTAGGAGATCACATTAAATGTCAACTCAAGACGACTAACCCAAGCACCCAAATGCCACGTCAACCAGATGCAAAAGAGGCTGAAGACTATGACATTCATACAACACATTAAAAAAATATTTATTACCAAACGGTTAGCTCATTGTAACTATTTCCAATTACAATATCGTATAAGTACTTTCCTAAGGAAGAATTCGCTAACTTTTAAACTGAAACAAGTATGAACCATGCCCTTTAAATAAAATGATTCACTATCTATGGAATCTAATTGTGTTTCTTTGATTGAAACCAATATAATAAAATCACTACTTAAACCATCCTATATATATAATGAATGGTTTTTATCAATGATATTGAAGGCTATAGTAACATTACTATCTAAGAAATGAAATCGTTGACCTAACGGTGGCATCGTTGTCTATCATAAATTCGCTATTCTCACGTTCAATGTAACATCATCCTTGTTTTTACTTTTATTTGACAAGTGCCCAACATAAAAGGTTACACGTCCACGCAAGCCCAAATACTTAAGGATAAGTTCATGAAGACAAGAAGGGAGGAGTCAAATCATGAAATATGATACTCCATTAGCATGTTTGTGACAAGAAGCTAATTAGACGGATTGTATTCATGTCTCATAAAGTCTAAGATTTTGTGATCTAAATAAAGGTATTCTGGCAAGTAACACGTACTTGGCAATGGTAGCTGAATGTAATTGTAGTAAATATAAAACTATACCAATATGTAAGATGGTTTACAGTGCTAGATGAATTTATTGAAGAGGTAATGAGAAAAGAATTGACAGAACATTCTATAAAAGCGCATGAATGGTTCCAATCGAAAATGAGGTTATTTTTTGGATTTTTTTATTTTTTTTTCATTTGCTCTTTGTTTTTTCTCACTCCAATTTCCAAGAGGTCTAACAATTTAATAAATCAATAAAGATGTGAAACCGCATAGCTAGGAGAATCACAGTGGTAAAACGTTGAGTTAAAATTGCCAAGGTAAATCACCCAGAATTAAATTCGTTGCAGGATAAATCACTAACCAACAATAATGCGGCCAGTAGAGATATGGTTGGTTAAAAACGGTTAACCTCTGTGTATAACAAACACCAAGAAAAATTGTGGTTGAAAGACGAGTATGATGCTCAGAAAAGTTGTGTTGAAAGGTATATAAGGAGCCAGGGATATCGAGTGTGAGAGATGTGTAAATGATGAAGGAGAAATCAATGTGTAGAGAAGGATGAATCACAGGGTAAGGATGTAGGTATCACAATTCCAACACAGGTAAAACAATGTAGGAAAGAAACACGCATGTCATCATTCCAAAAGCAGTTAAAATACAGTGATCAACCACAGTGATAAAAACACTGAGATTAGTGATATAAAACACACTAAACATAGAGATCAGAGATATAAAACACAATAATGTAAAACAAAATACACTGAGATCACCATTATAAGGTTGGATTTCTAATTTATAAGGCCTCCATAGTCTAGAGAAGTAATGACACTGGAATTAGCTGGAACCAACAGGATTTATCAATAGAGATTTAAGAACCCTTACACATTCAAAACAATATATGAGACGATATACATCTTTCAGTTAAGCTAAAGGCGTAGACAAGAATCAAAACTAAGTTAGTCTTCAAAAAGGGGAGAAGGGGAATACATTAAAGGAGGTAGAGGTACACGTTCCCAAGGACGGCGCAACGACAATCAATCAGCCAAGAATAATCAACAGGGGTAGATAGCTTGGAAAAAACATCCTTCACTCATCATCCATTCACAAAAAAGAAGGGCATTAGAATCTATAGGTCGTTGTGAACCGTAGTGATGACCATCGATTCGGCTCCTGACTAACTGCTTAGGTGTGGACTGATGAACTAGGGATGAGGACGAAGACCAGGCATAAACTCTTCATAAAAATCAATTAAAACCAATAGGAAAGTCACAACATCAAGGATCAAATGCCAAGGGAATCAAGTCAAGCAACGAGCTTAAGGCTATGGGGAATTTAAGTTCTTAATTAAAATGCTAAGTCAAACAGCTTCTTTACACAGTTAAAAGTATAGAATTGAAAGCGTAAATTCAATAATAATCTACCATGCAGAATAAGAGCATGCATACCGTATCCCAAGTCATCTTCTCTGAGTCGTTTCCCCACACACTCTGTGTAGCTCCCACTTGTCGGTTGATGAGACTTCATCGGTACCTCCCAGCCAACGCTAGGGGTACTCTTCTTCCCCCTTAGCCCCCCAAGCTGCAAAGGGTCCACACACACTAAACCAGAGAACAACTAGCTCCCATCTCACCTCGCAAGGCCGAGCTACCACTCCTCATCGATCTGGGTATCCCAACTCCCACAAGCTAAGCCAGTCAAGTCTGAAATTCTGCAGCGTAACGTTACGCATAACTGAAGATATCCATCCTTCTCCTCCTCCCTCATTTATATAGAATTTCTAAGTCACTTCTTTCCCAAATTCCCATTTAATTTATTGTTCAATAATTTAATTCAAAAAAATCCTCCCTGTACATGTGTCACCCATCCCCTTCGTTGCACCAGAAATTAATTTCATTAATTAATTGATTACTCCTATTTCGCTTACCCACCTAAAAGGATTCTTAGAATCGCTCCTAGGTGTTCCCATATTCCCTTACACAATTTAATGACTTTCCCCCTTACTAAATTACTAGTTCAGGTCAATTTAGAAAGTTCTTAAAGGCAAGATTCCTTGCTAAGTTGGTCATTCTGCTTTTTTTTTTTCCTTATGTTTCCCTTTTTCTTTATGTTTCCCCCTTTTCCCTTAGTTTCCTAATTCTTTTAAATTTACCTCTTTCCCTTTTTATCTAAACTCAAATTAGTAAGTGTAGAAAATTATCTTTTTCCCCCCTTTTTCTTTTTAATTAATAAATTTTAATTAGCATGTGTAACAAAACAATCATTTCCCTTTTAAAACTTTAAATTCCTCAATAATTTGATTTTAATAATTTAATCAAGTTTCTTACCCCCTTTTCGTCACATGTTTAATGATGATTATTATTATTTTTAATTTTTTTTCCACAAGTATTACTTTAGACCTAGATTTTAATTTTCAAGGTTGGGCGACATTTTATAAGGGAAATTGTTTTTAAATCTTTCCTATCACGTTATTCGTTCTAAGGCCATCTAGGTTTATTCTCTTATTAGTTAACAACACGACGTGCCCTTCGAGACGCACTAGGTTCTCCAAGGGTGCCACTCGCCTCATTTTGTTTACCTTGCGCAACTTCCCCTTCAGGATGCACTATGTGCTCCAAGGGTGCCACTCACCTCTTTCCATTTTTCATGCGCGACGTGACCTTCAGGATGCACTACGTGCTCCAGGGGTGCCACTCACCTCTTTCCATTTTTCTTGTGTGACGTTGCAAGATACCAGATATATAAAATATGCAGAACATAATTGAAATGCTAGAAATAACAGAATATCAGTAAAATATCCAGCATAATCTTCACAATACACATAAATGATATACAAAATAGAAACATAAATAGCACTTTGAATTAGATATCAATGTTCACAGGCCTCTTCGAGGGGGAAACCTCCAGTCGAGCAACGCTCTATTACAATAATATCCAAGCTAGGGTTATTCATACCCTCGACCCTTATTTATACTAAATATGTCTCTTAAGAGAAGCATCTAGAGGAAGATCCTTCTAGAAGCGGAAGCTTCTATTAGGTCTTCTTACATCCGCCTTATTCTATTTTATTGAAAGG